>JARHVA010000926.1:37500-182500 GCA_037957365.1 Torreya grandis | reverse complement strand
ATTTATATATAAGTACTCAAAACCTCATTTGAGGGATCATGGTTACATAGATATTATTGATAGATATATAATGTGGAAGACCAAACTATATTTAATGAGAGATAATGTGAACAAGGTTATATATTATAGTCGATATGTGTATTTACTTGAATGTTTTTCCACTCCACTTGTGAACTACATGATTTTTGGCAAATTTGTGGACATGTTTAATTATGTGTTTCGGTCTAAATATGGGATTATATCTAGAGAGAGATTGCATAATATTTGAATGACACATTATGTTTTGAGGCTAGGTGCTTACATATATATAATAAAACTAATATGTTGTATGGTTATTTCAGGGGATAGACCTTTGCAAACCCATATAATTATTTTTTATTATCATTTATTTATATAAGGATGTGGAAATAATTTGAGGCTAGATATATACATTATCTTATTAAACAATTTCAACCTTCCTAATTTTATATATTTGTGATGCTGATTTAGTTCTAATTGATTAAAGGAAAATTTAGAGTGAAGGAGGTTTGACACTCATTTTTAGGTGTATCAAAAAAGTAAAATTGATTTTAAAATTTGGTTAGGGATAAACAATACATGGCCATGCCTAAAGACCTTACATTCAAAGCCTACAATTTATTAGGAAAAGTATCCAAGTGTATTTATTTGGCTCAATATATTTGTTGAATTGAATGTAACACCAATATCAATCATTAACTTTGTGATATTTGGTTACATCGGTGGATACATTAGTGATATAAAATCCTTAATTCATGAGATTTTTTTGCCTTATGAGAATTATTGAATATCAAATTTTAAAAGAACAAAACATTCACAAAGGAAAATTATTGAATTTTAAAGAAACAAAATACAATTGTCACTTTGACTGGAAATGAAGGACAATAATGAATTTTTGTATAAATAAAATAAAAAATGTATGGTATCCCTATGGGACTAATAATTTAAGGATCACATCAAATTAAAATTAACAAAAATGATTGCATGAATAAGACAATGTAAAGGAGAGTTTTAAGAATAGGAATATATGATGGTAAACAAAAAGTTGAAAAAAATGTTTATGGTATTATTATTACATATATTTTGAAAAATTATATTAACATATTTTTAATAAATTAAATCATAAATTATAATATTTTAAACATTATCTTCATAAGTTAACCTTTAAACAAATATAAATAAATGTATTAAATAAGCTTTTGAATAAACAAAAAAAACCACACAATTTATCAAAAAAACTCTTTTATACATATCATAAACTATTAAATCATAAATTCTATTAATATAAATATATAGACACATAAATTAACAATCTTTTTTATAAAACAATGTAATTGTGACCATTCCTTATATACACTTAACTCGTGCTTGATTCCACAATCTTTGACTACCCTTCACTTTTTATATGGATGACCCTTTCATTTTAAGTAAATTATGATTTTGATGTTCTGATTCCACCCTTCAAACAACTTGGACTCAATTTAAGAATGATCCACACTTTTATTTTAGTTTCCTCTACTATTCAGACCAGGCCTCTCCATTTGGACTATCGTGCTCCCCTTTTATGTCTAATTTTGTCATCCACATCCTCCCTTCAAATAATGACCATTTTCTTGAATTCAAAATTACCCGAAAGGTTGACCAACATGTTTCATGAGTTGCATGACAAGTAATTCTAAAATTTTCACTATACATCTATATTTTTCAACCATTATCAACTAGAGTATCATATGATTAAAAAGTTCCAAAACATATAACTACACATTGATATAAAAAAACCTATTTTCCCAATATAGAGTCCACAGAAACCAAGTATTCCAAAGTTAGGTATGAATTTACTTCCAAGTTTAGATGTTACCATTGATGCATTTAATCACACTAGGTTTTTACTCACAATTAACATTTTTCACAAATATTTCACACATGACACAATAGCATGGGATAACTACGTAGAGTTTGATCTCTATTCAAATTAATGACATGTAATTAAAAATCAATACAAGAGTGTTGAGGTCCATCACAAATTAAAATGTTGACCAATTTTTATTTTTTATCTATTTAACATTCATGGTTTATTGAGTTAGATTAAAAGAAAATAATAAAGTACACATTTTTTTGTAACATATTAATAGATTCTACACAATCAGACATAACATATATGAGAAATGAGCTACTCATATCGATCACATAGAGAAAATTGACACAGGATGCTAACAATCCTTAAGGATATTAGTGACAGATTCCACTATCCAAATCTAGAGGGATTGTACCAAATATAAGTGAAGAATTGATCATGATTCACAAAATCATTACATAATCAATTTCACAGTTGAATTCATAGTCCTGCATTCATGTTTTCCAACTAAATTTTATCATTCTAGAATTTTCACTACTTATCATATTTATAAATTTATAAAGTTCAAAATCAATTTGTGTCATTTATTGCATATGTATAGCATCATAATTTTATGTATAATTTATTTCATTATGATTATCATCTTTTATTTCCTAATTGTTGAGTAAACATATTGGTGAACCATGTATTGATTGAATTTTGTAAAAAACTAACCATATATGTTGATATGGTTTTTATCTTTATTTTATTTGTTTACAATTATTGTCCTAGGGATTTTAGATTTGATACATTCTTTATTAGCATAAAGCTTTCAAATTTTTCTTCCATATTTTATTCCATTTAATAAAATTATTTAAACCTATCTTCGACTCAATAATATAATAAGTTATCTTCAAGTTTAATATTTTCATATTTCAATTCAGAATACCATGATGATAGTAATTAGTTATTAAATTTGATGACACAAATAAAATACAATTACAAGAATTTTTTTCAAATAATTAAGATATACAAGATGTATTCATAAATATTATTTCTTATGGGTTTTTTTACCTTTCTTAGAACTATTGGATCATACTTTTTACCCCCGTTTACTATGAGTGTAATCCAAACATTTAAGTACATCAATATGTTAATTACTACTCAGTCACTAGTAGTACTAGATTTGGTTAGCACAAATTCTTATTATGTTCATGCACAATCCCTTATACATGAGATTTAATATTTGTAAACTAATGTTTTATATTTAGAGTACAATGATTTGAAATATAATTATTGACTATTTTCACCACAATTCAAAATAGGTCAACCCCCCATAGTCCAAAAATTGTATATGGGTATATTAATGGCATATAGTGTGTGTCATGGTCTCATTTGATGTTATTTAATGTGTTATTTACAGTATTCATACTCATCTTTAGTGTTATACCACTTAAGGGTCATATTTAGGTCATTTATAAAGGGATATGGTTTTCTAAGAAATAAAAGTGTTATAAAATAAATGAAAAAGTCCATTATGTCATACACTATTATTCATTATCATTTCCTAACTAAAAATTGCAAGCACTAAATTCAAACAAGAAGAAAAGTGGTAGTTTGGGCATTTTTGGAAGTTGTACGACCTATAGGGAAGAGTGGCACATGGGAAAAGATTTTGGAATGTATATTAAAGTTCCATTAATTCATTTACACACCTTATCTGATTTTGAATTTAAAAAAATGGCTGAAAACCATTATGATCCTTCATTGCTCCACTAGACATACAAAACTAGTCAATAGGTCTTCTAATGGTATATCCAGTAGAAGAGGTTTCAAGAAAAATGATATTGTGGGGTGTTATTAAAATAAATCCACTTAAATTTCATGGTTGTATTTATAGGATTATCACTTGTGATTTATGAACCATGCTTAAATAGTTGACTATTTCTTTTTGCATGTTATTTCCCATACCCTACAAGTTTTCTTCTTGTATGAGCTCATCCATACAATACAATTGATTAAATTGATTATATAGGAGGTAGACATACTTATCTAATTATTCCCATATTTTTTTTAATGTTTTAAATTGATTTGATGGGACAAGCATCTTAAGTTCCAGGTTGGTCTCATATGGAGTTACAGATAGGTCTTCGCCATTTTTAGATGTTTCATTTCTTTTTGGTGGTTTCATACAAGGGTGATATGTTTAAATTCATGTCATGCATGTCTTGTTTCAAATCATTCATTCCAAGATTAGTTCCAAAGGTTATCACATAGAGTTAAAGTCAACCTCCAACATAGTTAGACTTTCCTGTATGACTATCATACACAGTCAACTAAGTGAGATGTTTTGAAGTATTGAGAAGGTTCATGGAGAGGTAATGAAGTTTTTAAAGATTTTAGACACACTCTTGAATAATAAAAATTAATATAATCCACTTCAATGACATGCAATAGCATGTGGTAATTTATTCTTCTCTACACACAATGTTCTACCATTGATGAACATATACAGGTGCCTTACATAAGAGTAGTTAGGCTAGAATGAGAACATTAGTGTTGGTTTTAGGTACTTCATGGTGTAATATATTTAATTGAGGAATTTTATAAGGTATAATATTAATCATAAGTCCATATAAAATTCACATGGTTTATACCTCTATCCACTACCCTATGTACTAAAAAGTGCACTTACAAGTGGTATTAATAGACAATTAAAATTGTGTATAGAGGTTTGTGAACATGATGGAGATCCCCATAGAGGTTGAGAAGTTGAAATATATCATATGAATCATGTTGAAAACATAGAATGGAAGTAAGACTTAAATATTTATGTCCACAAGTGGAGAGGTTTATTTTAGGAACTTTTTACCTTAAAATCTTTGAAATAGGGCCTTGATCATATTTGGTGTCATCATGGAATTATGTGTATAGAGTCTAGATAAATTCAAATGTCTTAATCCTATATCCCACACCTAGGATTGATACCTTATAAAATAATAGTGTGTGTTTAGTCTCATAAGTGATGTATATGAAGCCTCCATCTTTGATAGTTCTTCTCTATAGTTTTCTAGTGTTATATATATTAGTTTGAGTTTCAAATGGCCTCATGGTGATATAAGACTTGATGAAGGAAAAACTTTGTATATAACTACTCTTTTGGTATTAAAATGGCAATAATGGTTTGAATAAAAATTATAGGACTCAAAGAGTGAGGTATCCACCCATATAATATCCTCTAGGTCTCTTCTTGGTCACAAAACAGAACCTACAATTTGATTGTAGGGTAACTATATAGATTGGACCCAACAGGTTGTGTGTGAGGCCTAACTTAAAGCATAGTGTAGTAAAATTCAACCATAATATGAGCCTAAATAACATCAATATGACCTTAAGGAAATAAAAAATTCTTATAACATATAATAACTCACCTATATGACATCTATTACCCCAACAATGGTCAACTATAGTTGACTGCAATTGACAGTGAGCTAGAACGTGGTGTTATTGGTATTGAAATAGCATGAGTAAGGTATGAATGGATCCAAATTAATATAGGATGATATATAAAACTTCAAATATTATATTATGGAAATGATCCAGGGTCTAACCATACAGTAATAAACTATAGGAACCTCTCTTTAGGGTCAAAATATAGTACATAGTGAACTTGTCAATTAGGTCTGACAAGTATAAGGTGTTTATTGAGAAGTTTTGAAAATGTTGAGAGTATTAGAAATATTAGATAGATAATTAAGGTATTTATATACATTATACCTCACTATCATAGTAATGGAAACATGGTAAGATCCATTTTCAATTACACCTACAATCATATTCACTAGTCTGACATGTAGTTAGCATTCAAGAAGTCTGTCTAAGATTTTATGAGATTTGAAAGTGTTATGATGGTGATAAAGCCTTAAAACTTATAATATATTAACTTAATAACCTTATTTATCTTGATATACCTTCAAATTTCTTGATTATATAGGGGAGATACCCTCTATTCTATCTTAGATAGAGGGTACTGCAAGTAATCAAGTCTACAACCATGAGAAGAGGGTGATAAAGGGAAGTGTCAAGGAGGCTTAGATAATTGATAATAACGTATGTATAGTTTTATAAAACATATAAAAACATATTTTAATTCTTAAAATACAAAGAAGGTATGTAAAGAGATATTTAGGCCATGAGTACAATCAAGTCCATTAGGCATGCACTAAACCTAGAGCCCATAAGGGGGTCTAATCCTACTTATAGGATTATATGAGTCTTCCAAAATAATTTATTAATTTAATATGAGGTTAAAATATGTGTTAAATCCTTAATATTATAAAGGAGATCATAGAGAATATATATTTTGGCTCAAACCAACTCAAGTCTCCATAAAATGGTTTAGAAAGATCAAAAGGTCAACTTTGAAGACTTGCAACTGTATGGACATTTAGCATGGGAGCATCAAGATTTGTCAAATCATTAAATAGGATCCAAAACAAGTTTGTATTGGAATTATTTAGATGATTTAATGTTAGAATTGTATGAATAATCCTTAAGATCTAAATCATCTTAAAACCCTTTAAAACCCTTGATAATGACCCAATGGAAGAAAATTTGAAGAGCAGGAATCCAAGAGGGATAGAGTGGATTGATATATTATTTAAACTTATAGAGTACTCTACCAAAACCCTTACCATCAGATTGAGTTGTACCCTACTTATACAGACGAGATGTAACCGTATTTTTCTTAATAGTTTTATGTGTTGTGTAAGTACATAAAGGTTTTAAAGGATGAAAATCTCTTTAAGAGGAATAATATGACCTAATATAACCTATAATATTTATTTATTTATTAAATAAACACACAATTACTTATATAATCACATTCATCTGAGTCCAAACTGGCATAGTGAATAAAGAATGACCACAAGGTGAGAGGGTGAAGACTCTAAGTGGGAGGCCTTTTAAGTTATAAATAATTAATATAATGGAATGAGTACTTTTTAAAAGTTTAATAAAACCCATATATGTATTATATTGGAAAACTAAACCACATATTGGTGCCAAGTGTTAAGGGTGAGTGAAAGAGGAGTGATTATGACTGAAGGCAGTGATAACTCATGTCCAAAATAGTGTCAATGATTAAGGAAACAACCAATTCATGATTTGGATTACTTATTAAACCCTATTATTAATTAAATCATCTCATTTATCCCTATTATTTTTTATAACACTAATGAAATTTCAAATTATGAAGGTAGTTTCTAGATAAGCAATGAAGAGTCCTATGACACATTTTAGGAGTTTTATGCTTTGAGGGACATTTGTCCAATTATACCTTGCATGGTATGTTTAATAATTAATCTTATTGTCTATTTAACTCATTTTCTCATCTTGAAAAGTTGATTTGTGACTTTTATACTTCATTATCTTCTCTCCTCTCTCAAATTCTATAAGTAGTAGCCATTTTGGCTCTTGTAGACTAATTCCACTCCATGTATGGTGAAAACCTACTAGATTGATGTTATAATTTGAATTTTAAAAATAAATACAATATATTTTGAGTTCATATATAATTTTTTCAATGTGTCTGAAGATATGTATAGTGAATAGTTAAGTGATATTTATCTATCCTTGCTTTCTCTCAATTCTTCCATGTTTGATGAAAGTTTTTCCACTCTAGTACGTCATATGAAGTGTCATAAAGTGAATGGGTCTATTTTAAAGTGTATAAGTAACCCTAGTGTCTAAAACTATTTTTTGTTTCATTTAACTTGGATAGTACTCATACATATCACCTTCATATTGAAACACTAATGCATTATGAGACTTACAAGCTAGTGTTGTAGGTCTTATTTCTTAGTGAAATAAGTATAAGAGTATTTTATAAATCCTTCTGGTGTATAACCCCCTTATATTTGTTTCATTTCACACATAATTCAATCCTTTTTTCCATAAATATTTAGTTAGTATGGGTGATAATCACGTCAAAGTAAATTTAGGGAGCTAGCCCTTAAACCTAGAGGTCTACTTCTACTATAGGTAAACCCACATACCTATAAGTATTTATATTTTACCAAAATTTAGAGGAGGATTTAATAACCTAATCTAGATTACAATATTTGGTGACAAAAATAACCAAGAACTCAATTCGCACACTTCATTACACAATACATTGGAATAACACATAGTAGAATATCTTGTACTAATAGATTTTTTGGCGCCCAAGATTACACTATATGATGAAAAGGGTGACCCCTAAAAACATTTGAGATAATTCAATGTAACATGATTTTACTATGCATCTAATGTTAGGTTATTGGCCAAGTTATTTCATAAAAGTCTAAAGGAATATGATTTACCACATTAATCGGTACTGTGCTCAATCCATTGGGTGATATATCTCTTGAAAATTTCTAAATCAATATCAGTGAGAATGTTTCAAATTCTCATATTTTCCAACTCAAATAGAAATATAATGATACTATCACATAAAATGTCTTAAGAAGGACTATTTTAGATAATATAGACCTATCAATAGTCCCAATTTTTGAAAACTATCAAAAATAAATTGGATTGTATCAAGATACAGTTGGACTTATTACAAATAAACTAGAGATTATCAGTAATTAATTGGACTTTTCAAGAATTAGTTTGACTTATTACAAATAAATCACATACATCTAATGTATTTGTAATAATTCTAGATTATTTAAAATAATTACAAACAATTAGTAATCAAATTTTAGAAAAATATTAGAAACAAAATGGATTGTATCAAGACATAGTTGGACATATTAAAAATAAATAAAATATATCTAATGTATTTGTGATAAGTCCAAATTATTTAAAAATATGAAAATAATTAGTAGTCTAATTTTTCAAAAATATGAAAAATAAATTGGACTTTATCAAGAATTAAGTGAATTTATCAATAATTAATTGGACTTATTATAAATAAATCACATTTATCTAAGTGTACAAAATAGTCTGCTCACAACATTAGAAGGCTCATGGTCTTTTTATCTTCAATCAAATTTATCTAACCATTAAAACTAGTTCATAGATCATGCATTTATAGATAATAAGCCTAATGGTTTATTTCATACGGAAAAATACTTCATACATCAATAAAGTACTTGGGTGATATGTGATTAGGTCACTTGGGATGGCAGGGCTATCACGTGTCAGTAGTTGATTGGATTTTGAACTATTTATTTAATCTTTAGGTGACGTCCACATGAATATAAAATTTTATCTCGTATTTTTCACAAGCCATGTGTTGATCACTCAAAAATTATTTCACCCTTCTTAACTGTGGTCTTCACAATGGATTTCTCTAGATTGTGCAAGTGGAATGGTCACAAGTGCTCGAGTCATTGGGCACCTCTTGGATGTTTATATAGTCTCCCATACAACTGATATACCAAGACTAGGATGTGTGTCATAATATTGTATGCTCTCATTATTTATGACTTTTGTTTTGACTATTTATTCTTATGCATAACTAAATCACCAAGATTATGCTATGTGGTAGGATCTCGAGCATTCAATCATTCACACTTTTAGTTTATGGTAGATAGGATTTGTGAGTGCTAAGTTTATGAAGATAATTTTTTGAGACTTTAAATGTGAATTGTAATTTTAGAAACATAAAATTTGAATACCATTTGTTGATATGCAAATGCTAAGGAAAAAATCTTGATGTGTAAATTTTAAATTCCCAATTATGATTATCGATGCATAAAATGACAATGTAGAGAACCTAAACATTTATGGAAAACCTTATAATAATAAGAAAGTGGAAAAACCTTGGAAAATAAATGTTGAAGTTGGACATTTTGAGGCGTAAACCCTAAAGACCATTTCCTAAACATATGAATGTTGAAGTGTATTTTTTACTACATAAATGTTGAAGAGTAAATTTTGATGTGTAAATTTTGAAGACCATTTGCCAAAGACCATTTTGAAGGATGCAAAATGTATAGTGTAATTTGAAAAACTAAAAATACAAAGACCTTTTCATGATTCATGAAATGCAAACTTGCTATTTAGAAATACACAAAATCCAAAGACAATTTCCATAGACTCAAAATACGAAGTGTACATTCTAATAGTGAAATGTCGAAGACCATTTATAGATGCATAGTTGTCGAATAGTAAATTTACCATATTATAGAATATAAAATGTAAATGCTGAAGTGTATTTTCCAAGAACCAAAATGCAAAGTGCCACTATAAAAAATATCAAAAAGTAAATTAAACAATAAAATAATAAGTCATCTCCTAACTAAGTCCAATAAAACAATTTACATGTCCAAAAAATGAACTAAATTTTGTTAAAAAATATTCATATTTATCATTCAAAAATTAATGAAACAACATTTTAAATTTACCAATGTCATGAAAGAAAACAATATATCCCAATCCTTTATTGGTATTTTTTATAGTTTTTAATGTGATGATGAATTCAATTTTTCTATTACAATTATTTTTAGAAAATAATTGATAATAAGTAGTTGAAATCTCCACTTTTTATTTAGTTTCTAAATATAGTGGTATTATCTATAAGAATAGATGGTAAAGAGGTGTGCATTAGGGTTAGATTCCATTTCTTATCCTGAGAACGTGAATAAATGTTTGTTTCTTGTACATCTCTTTTTCCTACATGAACTGGGATGAACCAAGATATTTTTACCCCTCACTCTATATCTCCATTTGTTAGAAATCCATGTTGTGTAGTTCAATGCTATTGAATCATCATGTCTGAAAAATAACATATCTTTGTTTTACACATCTTGAGCTGGATCAAATGTATTTTTTGTTTTTTTCCTTCTTAGACCAATATATGTATCTATAGATGCAACTCCAAAATCAAAGGCCATGTCAATAACCATTTTTTGTAGCTCTCTATGCAAGGTATGTCATGAAAAGTTCTAGGCCAAAAATATCTAGTACATTCAACTTCAAAATAGAACATGTCTTCTTTCATTGTGTCATGGATATTTTGGAATTAATATGATAGATTCTTCCACTTACTATTTCTTACCAAAAAAAAATCACTATTTTTTTTACATAATAAAGTTATATTGAATTTATTTTTCACACCTTTTTATACTTCTATCTGAGACTTTTCCAACAATGGAATCCTATGATGTTTCTCTATTTCTCAAGTCTTTGAAAAATATTTTCATTGGATTACCTTTTAAAACATTTGTCTCACCATTTTATTTTATTTCTCATAATGGGGGGGACACCAATTTATATCTCTTATAGAGATTTTAAAACACATAATGGGTTAAACTTGCATAATGCATAAAATAAACTATTGTCCTTTTGTCAAGCCTACTATTTTTTTCTTCCCTTTAGCTAGTAGATATTAACATATTATTTGAAATCTACTACTTAGTCAGTAAAATATGGCGTGAAGTTTCTTTGATTTTCATGTCCTATAATTTTCCATCATCTCTAACACACTCCATACTTCTTTCCTCTTTATGCATTTAGAAAGGTTTCCAAATGTGTCATTGATATCTGTTAGGATTGTGGAGCTAAAAGCTTCACTGATGCAAACAGGAGAGGAGGTTGCTGAAGGTTGCTGAGTTGCAGAGAAGTTGGGGTCGGTCTGATCAGCCGACGTCGGCAGGATAGCAAAGGGAAGCAACCGACGTCGGTCATATATCGGCCGACGTCGGTCACCTCCAGGCAGACAGGGACCGACGTCGGTCGCCTGTGTGGTTCGACTGCGAGCAATTTATGGGCAGTTAGCTAACGAACCAAGTGTTTGCATGAAGAGATCTATTTTTAGACTGAGAGCTGCAGATCTAATTATTGTAATTAGATGTCTAATTATTGTTTGGATGAGATCTATATAATAGACTCATGGTTGTATTGGAAAAGTGTGCTGGGGAGTAAGAGAGCATAATTATAAGCTCCTTCTGTGTGTGAGGTAGAGCAATGGTGCGTTCCTCCTAGTGCCTCAGTACTAGGTGTGTTGGTGCTGGATTGGAGAGCCAGCTGGGTTCTTCAGGAGTGTAGGATCTTGGTCACAGTTGCATGGCCTATATAGGAGATCTACATGGTAAGTAAGATCATTGATCTGCAGGTGTATGTGTGTGCAAGGTCGAGGTTCACAGGTGAGCAGAACCGTTGTTTGATTTGCAGGTGTGCAAGGTCATATAGACAGCAACACAACAGGGAGCAGTATCAGGCAGGATCTACTTGGAGTACAGGTGTGTACTCGGATAGAGCAAGAGGAAGGCAAGGGAGTTCCTTCTATAAGTATGGTCTGTTGAATTGCAGGTTGTTGCAGATTCATGGGAGATCTACTTGAAGTACCTTGAGTACTTGTGGAGCACGTGGAGTGCTTGTGGAGTGCGTGGAGCACTTGTGGTGTGTGTGGAGCATGGGAGGTGAACACCAACTCTGTATTTGAGTTGGGTGTTGGGACCTGTGAGAGGGAGAGCTTTGGGGAGAAGAAGTACTGTTCACTTGAGGTGTGGGAAACCTCTGTAAGGTGGTGGAGAAGAAGTGGCATCTTCTTTATTGTATTCTTTTCTGTATAAAGTGTTAATACAAGTTGTGTATTGTCTCTCATATGCTGTGTTATTCTGAATTCTAGTTACTTGGTGAATCTGGTTTATTTCTGCATATTTAAGTTGCTTGAAGTTTGGTAATCAATTGTATGTTTCCGGTTTTGCATCCTGACAAGTGGGATCAGAACATGTTTGTTGTTCTAGATTCCTGACAAGTGGTATCAGAGCCTTGGTTGTAGGTTCGTGAGCTTGATACCATCAAGTGGTATCAGAGCTAAGGTTGCAGGAAGCAGGTTGTGTTTTGGTTACAGGGCACTCTCAGGGGTTTCTGATTGAGTGGGAGTAGAGCAACGGCAGATCAAAGTAAGCTAAGAATGGAGGAGTTGAAAAGCACAGACGGTTACTCACGGTCCGATGGAAAGAAAGTGCAGGTAAAAGAACATTGCTGGTTGGTAACAGATCAGCATGAAGAAACTGAAGATACAGATGTAGCAGGTGTTGTTGCATAGGATGTGTTTGCAGGTTTCTTGGATAAAGTTGAATCTTGGATAAAAGATTCGGTTGCCTCTTTCCATGCAGCCCCAGGTAGAGGAGCTGGTAAGCCTTGCCAAAGAATTGGCAAAGGAGAAGTGAAGCTGAAATTGCAGGTGGCCAACACACAGGTGTTGATGAAGGTCATGCAGGTCCTAGGTTTGGAGATATGGCTAATTTCTTTAGAAAGATTGGGTGATGAGAGATGCACAAGAACTCTCACAGCGGATGCACTTGAATTAGCTGGTGGTAAGAAAACAGGTATACTTTATCTACTTGTTTATATTATTGATTCTTCTTCTATTGCGGAGACGTGGCTTCGTAGGCTTGGTCACATGAGCAGGAAGGAGATGCATGTTCTTAAGTGGAAGACAGATATATTTGACAGGCTTAAGAACTGGAAAGCCTTGGTGTTCTTGGAGGAGATGGCAGACAAAGTTCAGTGGATGAGGCTGGATACATCTGAGCAGAGCAGTTTGGACTTGTGTTTTGATCCGAAGGAGCTCGCGGGTAAAAATTCATCACTCACAGGCGAACACAGACACCGGCGTCGGTCAGATGGAACCGGCGTCGAACAGACAGGTGCTGATGTCGGTCATGTGTAGACCAAAGCTGGCGATGTCGGGCAGGGTAAGACCGACGTCAGTCATGGGACCGATGTCGGCAGTATGTAAGACCGATGTCGGTCAGGAGGACTGACGTCGGCAGAAGGGACACCAGCGCTGGCAAGTTGGTAGTCAGGTACAGATGCATGGAACCGACGTCGGTCGGATGCAGACTGTGGGGTGACCAAGGTCGGTCACTGTAACAAATTTTGGGTGGACAGCATGCTGTCAAGGAGTCTCAAACACCCATATGGAGGATTGAAGGCGTAAGTAGGCCCTCAAATTTGTGTTCCTCTTCTTCATACTTGTTGCTGATTGTAGAGCAGGAAGGATCCAGGAAACAGGTGTGAGCTAGGCAGGGTTATGATGCAGAACCAGACGGGAGTGTTTTGGTAGGTTTACCAGCTGGATGAAAGCATAGAGACGAACGGATTCCTTAGTAGAAGAATAGAGAGAACGGATATGTGAGACGGAAGACCAGGCATATGGTCTTGAGGAGCTGCAGGACAGTGGTACCAGGTTTTGACAGGTGGAAGACGAAGCATGGCTTTAGTCAATGTCAGGGTATCTACTGTGGTTTGTCTTACCAGGGGGATGATGAGTCGCGACATCATTCTGTTGCTGTATGTGGATGGTATATTTGCTAGCAGGGTTAGTACATACAGGGTTTTGCTGAGCTCAGGGTAAGATTAGTTCAGTGGCATGTCATGAGGAGTTTGGAGCAGCAGAATTCTTTGACATGGGAGGCATGGAGATCACAGGTTGATTTTGTCTCGAGTGGGAGCTGATGTGAATCAGGTGTTGGCGAGGTTCAGGATGCAGAACCGGAGCACACTAAGGGCTGGATAGGTACAGTGTCCAAAATCACATGAGGTCTGGTATAGACCTGAGTATTCCCATGCAGTGGGAGCTGTCAGAGTTAGGAGCCAATTCGGGGAAGTGGGTTCTCAGGTTTCTGAGAGGGACCGGCAGCAGGTGTTGCTATGCAGGGTCAGGACTTCACTACATGGTGTTGTAGGTTCGGATGTGGCAGGGTACTCGGATGACAGGTGGTACATCATGGGATGTGTGGTGGGTTGTCTTCAGGTTGGAGCTTGAAGAGGGATACAAACCAGGAAACAGATTAGACAGAGTACAGGTACAGGTACAGTGCAGCTGTTTATCTCCAAGTGGGAGATTGTTAGGATTGTGGAGCTAAAAGCTTCACTGATGCAAACAGGAGAGGAGGTTGCTGAAGGTTGCTGAGTTGCAGAGAAGTTGGGGTCGGTCTGATCAGCCGACGTCGGTAGGATAGCAAAGGGAAGCAACCGACGTCGGTCATATATCGGCCGACGTCGGTCACCTCCAGGCAGACAGGGACCGACGTCGGTCGCCTGTGTGGTTCGATTGCGAGCTATTTACGAGCAGTTAGCTAACGAACCAAGTGTTTGCATGAAGAGATCTATTTTTAGACTGAGAGTTGCGGATCTAATTATTGTAATTAGATGTCTAATTATTGTTTGGATGAGATCTATATAATAGACTCATGGTTGTATTGGAAAAGTGTGCTGGGGAGTAAGAGAGCATAATTATAAGCTCCTCCTGTGTGTGAGGTAGAGCAATGGTGCATTTCTCCTAGTGCCTCAGTACCAGGTGTGTTGGTGCTGGATTGGAGAGCCAGCTGGGTTCTTCAGGAGTGTAGGATCTTGGTCATAGTTGTATGGCCTATATAGGAGATCTACATGGTAAGTAAGATCGTTGATTTGCAGGTGTATGTGTGTGCAAGGTCGAGGTTCACAGGTGAGCAGAACTGTTGTTTGATTTGCAGGTGTGCAAGGTCATATAGACAGCAACACAACAGGGAGCAGTATCAGGCAGGATCTACTTGGAGTACAGGTGTGTACTCAGATAGAGCAAGAGGAAGGCAAGGGAGTTCCTTCCATAAGTATGGTCTGTTGAATTGCAGGTTGTTGCAGATTCATGGGAGATCTACTTGAAGTACCTTGAGTACTTGTGGAGCACGTGGAGTGCTTGTGGAGTGCGTGGAGCACTTGTGGTGTGCGTGGAACACGGGAGGTGAACACCAACTCTGTATTTGAGTTGGGTGTTGGGCCCTGTGAGAGGGAGAGGTTTGGGGAGAAGAAGTACTGTTCACTTGAGGTGTGGGAAACCTCTGTAAGGTGGTGGAGAAGAAGTGGCATCTTCTTTATTGTATTCTTTTCTGTATAAAGTGTTAATACAAGTTGTGTATTGTCTCTCATATGCTGTGTTATTCTGAATTCTAGTTACTTGGTGAATTTGGTTTATTTCCGCATATTTAAGTTGCTTGAAGTTTGGTAATCAATTGTATGTTTCCGGTTTCGCATCCTGACAAGTGGGATCAGAACATGTTTGTTGTTCTAGATTCCTGACAATATCGTCATGGGTATGTCCTATAGGGAGACTTACAACCATGACATTGAGGAAAATATTGTTGTAGATAAGGAGAGATAAATATTGCAACACAAACCTATATAAAAAAATATTATTTTATGAATTTATAAATGTAAAATAATTATATCTAAATCCATATAATGTTAGACATTTTTTAATATAATTATGTATGCAAGGAAGTGCATGTTCTTATTATTACCACAACAATTGCCTAGTTGAAGTTGTAACCTAGAAGGAAGTTTCTTGAAGGAACCAATTGATTGTGCTTCTTCTATGTATTGATTGCATTCATGGTAGTAGTTATTAGACAAAAGTGCATCATACAATGGATATTCTAAAGATTCAGGTTTATATAGTAAAGATACATAAGTATATGGCATTGTTGTTTCCATATCCTTGAAGTAATTACTCAATAAGGTGATAGTAAAGCTAAACCCTTCAAGAAAACATGATTAAAAAATGACCATATCCACCTACACCATGGCCATGTGTTATAATCCCTGCCATTGATAACTCTATTATTTTATCAATAACTACTTTGATTTTTGTCACTATCCTTAGAAAAAATGCTTTTTGACACTCCACCTTGTCATGAATACCACAAAGGCATTCTTTAGGGTATTATTTTAACAATTGTTTATGTGTGTAGTAAATTTGTCTTGATAAAGTATCTAATTTGAGTGAAGCATGAATTATTAATTGATATGATTTTATTGATCTATAGATAGGAACCCAAAGCATTTTTGTTGAGTTAACAAGATACATGTTTTGCACCTAGTGAAGTCATCAGACTTAGTAATGGTCACATCATGAAAATTAATTCTCCACGTGTTATTTAATTTTGGCTTGGATATTGATTCATATTCTATATATATTAGGTATGCATTGATGTGGCTCCTCATAAATTCTTAAGTGAAATATGGTGAAAGATGTCAGAATTTTTATCATGAGACATCTATATCTACCATCATGTAAGTATTGGAGAAAATTATGTAAAATCATCCACCAATTGGTCCAACAAATCTTTAGCTACAACTATCTTCTTTTGTGGCTTTTGTCAAAACCTCCCTACATGGAATGCATTTCATTCCCCATTTTTGTGACAACTTTTAATGTCAAAAAAGCAACTTATCTTCAATCCATATATTTTATACCAAGTTTCAAAATAGATCTTAGTACCCTAAAAATCAATGGTAGTTTTGTTTTTGTTTTTGTTTTTATTAAACAAATTAGTAGAAAGGGCATCCAAGACATGTTGCCTCCTATCTGTTATGGTGGAATCAAGGAACTTTATCCTTGTAGATTTTAAAGTATAAAATTACAATCTTGACTGAAAACATTTTTTTGTACAACATTTATCTTCATACCCTTTTTTAATCTCACTATGTATGCTTTCATCAAACTCTACTTGGTTTAGTGAAGTGTTTGTCTAATTTCATTTTCAACCTAAGTATTTTTAGGCTTGAGTGAATTTTCTTAGATGCATTTGATATAGGAATGTCATGCAAAGAATAAATTTATTATCCACTACTTCCCAACCATTTCTAATTTCTTTCTCCTTCAGTGTCAAGTATGGTAAATTGATTTATCTACATTCCATGTCCATTATCTTATTTAAATGCCAATTAACAATAGATATTTCAATTATATTTTTATTACAAGTCTCACAATGTTATATAAAATGCCTTGTGTAAATTCCCAATTCATTTTCTAACATTAGGATACGAATACAACCAAAAATATCTCCTAGTTGTGCAAATTCAACATAACCAAAAGATGTTTTTCCATCATTTGTAAGAGTTGTAAAATTTTACAACATATGTACCATTTTCAAAATAAATTGTTTTATTATGCTATGCAATGTGGTAGGGTCATCGATATAACGAACCAATGAATCCAAGCTAGAGTTTTTTTATTTCAATGGTTGTATATTTCGAATTTAACTAAAATTATTGTCCTTTTGCCATGTCATCCTCTATAGGAAATTTGTCTATGATGTGTTACATCATTCTTTTGTTCCATATAATGAAAATATCAACTACATCCCCCAAATTATCTATAAGATCTCTAAGAAATGGAAGTGTTAGAGTTAGATCAAAATCTTTTGTCACATTAACAATTACACATTCAATAGGTATTTCTTCATTGTGTCATGTGGAATTAAGATTTATGGATTCAAAAGAATCATCATCTAAATTTGTAACTTTTTATAATCTTCCTTTACCAATGACCTTACTATTATTTATGAGTGAAACATAGTCTCCACATCGAAAATCCATCCATGTATAATTTTTTATCCTAGACATTTTCACAAGACATGAGAAGATTTGCAAATCGTGTTATTTATAAAATCAATCCAATTTATACCTATATAAAAGAGATAAATCTCCATTTATATCATAACATAATCAAGGAGATATGTTAAAACCTAAAAATGTAAGAAAGGTAATGTATTAAACATTTTTTAATGACAGTGTTAATGTCAATCCAAAAAGATAATAGATTTTAATATCATATACTACATACTTCAATCCTAATTCATCCTAATTTCAAGGTATCACCTATGAGATACCTATTAAACATGCACAAGAGTATAATAGTCTATTAGAGAAAAATATCTAATTAAATCAACATTCAACCATGTTTTGTAATAGTATGCAAAAGGATATTGAGCATTGGGGGTTTTGAGAAAAATCATGCAAAATGATTAGCTACTTATATTCTGGGATTATATATGTGATTTGAACTTCTGTGGTGAACCCAAGAGTTTCAAGTTATCTTCCATATTGTTCTAAAAATTTGTATTATATGTTAGTATATTCAATTTATTTTCATTGATCTGGTATCTTAGATGTTTGATATATTCAATATCATTTTAAAAAAAATATATATGAGTTACTTGAGTTTTATTAATGAAGAATGTGTTATAGTAATTCTAGTTGATAGATCTTAGTGACTATTTTTTATAGATCTTAGTGACTATTTATACAATAGGATCTTCTTAACTTAATTTATAATTTGGGATAAAGTACTATCTCAACATAATTTCTTAGGAGATATCTTTCAAACATGCATTAGAGTAACCTTGAAGGTACTACAAGACCCTTATAGGCAAGGAGATACCTTAAAGATTTTGTCACCACTCAAATTTTCACCTTTTAAAAGAGAATTCTTTAGTCCCTTTCTAACTTGAGAAAAAATAGGGGAACAACCCCAGGCTATGGTCCACCTATGGTAGAGTTGAACCTTTCAAGTAGGCTGACTTCCTCTTTGATGCAAACTTAAAACTAAAGATAAACTAATGCTTCATAGGGAAAAGGGTTAGAAAGGGAAAATGACTCCTAAGAAAGTTAACTAGGTGATGCACCAAATAAAAATGGGGAAACTCCCATATACTTGAACCCACACTAGATCTGTAAAAGACAATACTATCACACACAATCTCAAAATTAAGTTGATTGCATAAGTATTTCATGAAAGATGTTTAGGAAGCAATGAATGCAAACAAATATTATTTATCAAACTTATTGAAAGCTCACATTAATGGAAAAAAGAACACTAATATAGACAGATAAATATCATTTAAAACTCTGTAAACAAGGTCAGAAAGAAGGACCATGGATGATGAAGATACTCCTTCACATAATGCCATAGCACACAACTCACCAAACATAGATTCAAGGCCAAAGATAGGTAAATACAGTCTTATATTTCATCAAGAGCTTGTTCCTACAAATGTTTTATAGGGTAGAGCCTAATCAAGATGAGCATATTATTCAATATCTCATAGAGTGTCCCTACTCCTCAAAATCAAGAGTCCTTGTGAGAATCTGAGAGAGAGATCTTTACAATGGAAAGAATGGGTAATATAGAGAAGGGGGAGATAGAGAAGGGGAAGAGAGAGAATGGGGAAGCACATTTTCCATGATCATTAAATGAGATTCACCTTTTATTCCAATCAAGATAATCCATCATCAATCAGTTATCTTAAATTTTATCTAGTAGTCTTTAAGTTATTCTCATGGGCTGAAAGATCCACTAGAAGATAAACACTTATTTTGCATGATGTGTCATGATTTTTTCAAGGAGAAATATCTCCAAGGGGTCTAATCTACTTTGAATATTATAATTACCTCTCCAACCACTAGAATTATTCACACCACCCTCCACTTGGTCTCATTATGAGGACAAAAATCCTCATGTTCATGGGTCTAATAGAGTTGTGCCTAATTCTACTTGACTAATGGTTTGTACCTAATTTTTTAGGATGTGGCCATTTTGGAAAATAAGACACTCTTCCATATCTTATTTATATCTACACCTAATCCAAATGAGAAATATATTAAATATAAATTTAAAATTAATCTAACTTATTGGTTTTCATATAGCTATTATTTCAAAGAAAACTTATAGGTTGCATAGCCTAACTCCTAGACTATATTTAGGTTTAAATAAACCTATTCTGCCTTTGAACCTTGGGAAAATTGAGAGCTCATGTATGCACAGGTCTCTTTTTTAGAACCAATCATCAAAATTTGATCTATATATTTGTCCAAAAGACCTATTTTGTCTCTATGACTCTCTAATGGTGGAGCTTGATCCTTTAAATGTCCATTTGGTTGAACCTGGATCATGTCTAGACTCAGTTCCTTTATTTTTTACCTTTCTTGGGTTGAAGACTACCCTATTGACCTTCATCAAAATGTCTTACGATCAATGCTTTGTTTATTATACATCAATCATGACTCAACCTATATTATATTTCAACCGATCTCACTCCATTGATCTTGATCTATATGATTGAGTGAGAGCCATCGATCTTGACCTTTATTTGTCAACCTTATATGAGCTAGTACTACTTGGCAGTCCCATGTTTGCCTTTGAGATCACTATTAGTCTATCTACTTTACATGCTTATGCCATGTGGTGGCTTCTCTTGATCCTTGAACTTTTAACTCATCTTGCTTCATCAATCTCCCTTGGAATGAATGATTTCCAATCGTTGGAGCTACTTTAGTTTGAAAATAAATGGCTATTTATTAGGTCTTAAAATTGACATCCACGTAACCATCATTTGATGTCCACACAAACATATTTGACATCCCATAGACTATAAAATTTAAGATCTAATGGATTTTTTTAGTGGCTTAAAGTTAACATTTGTGCAAACATATCCCATTATTTGACCAACTTTAAAGATTTATATCTTGAAGTGCAAAAATTCTGAAGGGACTAAATTTGTTGGGGATGTTCCTGATATTAAAAGGATTATGCCCACTTGATCCACTCATTTTGAGAGCTTTATAATTTCATTTACAACATGTTAAATTGATCTCACCTATGTAATTTTTCATGATGCCCTGATGATGGTCTGGTTCATTTGGCTAAGTATGGGAAAACATTGTCAAACTTGCATGGGAGCCCAACTTTGCACATGCATTTATTTTATTTCACTTCATTGCTTGACCTAAAACATAGTGCATATCAACATGTTATAAATATAAAAAACTAAATGTGATCATTTTATCTTTACGTTGACACGTATATGAGATATACCATCATCAAACTACCCACTCAACTCTATTTGAGCTCCTTTGTAAATTGTCTAAGTATGGAAACTTGGAAAATTTTATTTGAGAGGCCAATTTTGGACCTCAATAAATTTTAATACACTTATACACATGTCCTAAAATTTATCACATAACAACTTGGGACTAATGTGATCACAACCATATGACCAATTCTCCTTGATGTATCCACATGTGGCAATAATAACATCACCAAATTTCCTACTCTAAATTTATGCCATTAGACCCAAAATGTCTAGATGAAAATAAAGAAGAACTAGATTAATACCATGAACTTCCATACTAATTACAATCACTTTTAACACCCCATAGGATATATACAACTCTATACTTGTCCTTTATAAATTAACAATTTACACTTTAAGTTAACTTAAAATATCTCAAAAGCTTTGCAAGTTGCATGATCCTTTTGGTTCACTCATTCCATCCAAAACTTTGCTTAAGATATTTGATCATTTGACCAGTTAAGAACTCTAATTCCTTATCTACATCAGAACCTCTTAGAGACTATGAAACTACATCTAGGCAATTTTGTATGTGAGCCAAAATTTGATAACATTTCTATTGACTTACTAGGAAATATGCTTTATATGCTTGATAACCCAGACCAATTTGAACTGTGTAATCCATTAGGCATGGATTCATCTACTCTATTTTAATCTAAAACTTGATATAGGTTTGACCCTTTCCAAATCTTCCTCTTGAATCAATGAGAACAAAAAAAATAAAGACAAGTGCACGATGGTAATTGTAGGAAAGAAAATAGGTAATCTATTGAACAAATGTGCATAAAGGCACTTAGATAAAAGCATGAAAATTATTATAATATGTAAGGGGCTATAATTTATAAATAACTCCTCTTGGATCAAATGGAAAACTATGAATACCATTCACTTGTAGAAAACCAAGATGAAAAATACCTTGCTTTGGAGGAACTAAAATTGGTGAGTTAGATATATTTATGTCCAATCCTTTTGATTTGATCTCTAATGGATGGAATGGAACAAACATGTATCCAGTGTAGACATACTAGTCTATGTCCTCCAAGATTGGTTCATGTTGGACTATAGAAGCTTTTGTAACCTCCTCATTTGATGGCTAAATTTTGTGCTATGAATTAAGCACAACATGTGATGGATACTTTCAACTAGTTCTTGGTTGACTATCACTAAAATTTATAAATACCCCCTCCTAGATCAATTGGAAAAATACTAATACCATTCACTTGTAACAAACCAAGATGAAAAATACCTTGCTTTGGAGGTACTAGAATTGGTCAATTAGATAGCTTTATGGCCAATCCTTTTGATGTGCTCTCTAATAGATGGAATGGAACAAACATGTCTCCAATTTAGACATACTACTCCATGTCCTCCAAGATTGATTCATGTTGGAATGTAGAATCTTTTACAACCTCCTCATTTGATGGCTTAATTTTATGCTAAGTATTAAGCACAACATGTGATGGCTCCTTTGAACTTGTGCTTGGTTGACTATCACTAAAATTTACAAATACCCCCTCCTAGATCAAAAGGAAAAATATGAATACCATTCACTTGTAACAAACCAAGATGAAAAATACCTTGCCTTAGAGGTACTATAATTGGTGAATTAGATATCTTTATGGACAATCCTTTTGATGTGCTCTCTAATAGATGGAATGGAACAAACATGTCTCGAATGTAGACATATTAGTCCATGTCCTCCAAGCTTGGTTCATGTTGCACTATATAAGCTTTTACAAACTCCTCATTTGATGGATAAATTTTATGCTATGAATTAAACACAACATGTGATGGATCCTTTGAACTAGTGCTTGGTTGACTATCTAAGCTTAGGCAAAAAATATATAAGTCATCCCAAATGGTAGATTCCACTTGGTCATCTGGGACAATGCCAACTTAAGCACCATATTTTCTCTTCTTACTTTGAAAGGGGCCATATGTTAGTTCATCAATTCACTTAAGGCCTAACATGTCATGTTCCTATGGCTCTGAATATACCCATTTTTATTCATTATTGAAGACATTAGTACTACCTTCAAAGGATAATTCATCTTGGAATTACTTATTTTATTAAACTTGATTAACAAGTTCATCTTCAAGATCTGAAGGAGGCACAGGATAGTTTATAATCTCAACCCATAAAGTCCTGGTATAGCTATTACCATACCTCTTGTAGATCCTCCTTTTTCTCTATTTCTTCCTCATCTTCATCTACAGTCACACCAAATGGAATCTCTTGGTACTAGGCAAAATCTCTTTTTCTCTCAGCTACACTAAAGGTGCATACTCTTTCAAATATGAAGGCATAAATACTACCTTTAGGATCTAGTTCATCAAAGCCATGCCAAGAAGTTCGATCAAAACTTGACTCTTCCCATTTTAAATGAAGTGGATTATCTATCATGATATCTTCATCATAGACACTTGAATTTTCCTCTTTAGGCTCAACTTTGACTTCAAAATTCTCCTCTATTCTTTGTAAAATAGGTTTTTTCTCCAAGAGGGAGATGGTGGGAGGGTGAATAAATTCAATTTACTTACAACTTAATAAAGCATCCTTCCATATAGGGACTTTGAATGGCTTCCTTGATGGCTCTTGAGGAAAGGAGGGAGAGTCTTCGAACTCTTGCACATCAAGCTCATTTAGTTGAACTATGGTTGCTTGATTTACTTTTGGCACAACTAACTCCTCCACCAAGACAACTTCTTGGACTATCCCAGCAAACACATCCTCCTTCTTCTTTGTGGCTTTCTAAACTAATTTCCATGAGGGAAATAAGTAGGGAATAGGTACCTTTGCTTCCTTTATAAGAGATGGTGGTTTCATAAGTGAGGGCATGATATAACTAGGGTTAAATGTCTTGGAGAAGATCCATGTTGGAAGGGCTTCATGCTATTGAGTGGGAATGGGCATTGGGGTAGGAGAGGGAAAATTTATTATATCTCATAAGGATAGAACACATAAAATTGATCTAAATGATCCTACTAATCCTCATAAGACATCAACACACTGTCTATGTTTTGGATGATATTTTTCATCATCGTTATGTCCTCATTCTCATAAGATAACCATCTTTAACCCTCACAAGCTGACCATCTATCTTTGAATAGCTAAATATCACTCCTTTCCCCTCATAGAACATGGATAGGGATGACTAGATAAAACTCTAAACCCTTACCAATCTCCTTTATTAACTCGACATAAATTAATAGTGCTTGCTTGATTCTTGATAAGGATTTAATAGGATAAGCCTAGTCTTGAC
Organism: Torreya grandis; assembly: GCA_037957365.1. NCBI lineage: Eukaryota > Viridiplantae > Streptophyta > Pinopsida > Cupressales > Taxaceae > Torreya > Torreya grandis. The sequence continues at coordinate 157,709 of JARHVA010000926.1, read as the reverse complement.
AAGGGAAATTAGGGTTCTAATTTGAATTTAAATTAGGCTAACCTTGATCATATGAAATTTTAAGAGGAGGAAAGAGGCCATGGTAAGTATGATAGGTTGTTTGAGGTCCGTTTGAGGGGAATACATAAACATTATTTGCCTAATAAGTGTGATGCTGAGGTATAAAATAAGCATTTTTATCAAAAGAGTGATGATACATAACAAATGGTGGTGATTAGGGACTTATATTACTTATAAATAAAATATTTGATTCAAAGTCACCATTTATGTTAACTTGATTGCTTCCAAAAGATGATTAGAGAAAAGACACACCAACAATCTTTCCACTCTTTTGGACCTTTGTCCTACCAGGCATGCCAAAACTATTACCACTCAAATTTTCACCCTTTATAAATGGTTCTTTAGGTCCTTTCCAACTTGAGAAACACTATGAGAACAACCCTAGGCTATGGGTCACCTATGGTGGAGCAAAATATCTAGAGTAGGCCAGCTTTCTCCTTGATGCTCAACTAAAACTAATACTAAACTAATGCATCACATGAAAAAGGGTTAGAAAGGGAAAAGGAATCCTAATAAATTTAACTACATGATACACCAAATAAAAATGGGGAAGTCCCATATGTTTTAATCCATACTAGATCTATAGAGGATAGTACTAGCTCACACAATCTGAAGATCAAGTTGATTGCATAAGTGTTTCATGGAAGAGGTTCAGGAAGGTAATGAATGCAAACAAAGAGGAGTTATAAGACTTATTGTAATCTCACATTAGTGGAAGAAAAAACACTAATCCAAACCTATAAAAATCATTGAAAACTCCCAAAACAAGGTCAAAAAGAAGGACCATGGATGAGGAAGATTCTCCTTCACATAATTTCATAGTGCATAGCTCACCAAACATAGATTCAAGGCAAAATATAGATAAATAAAGTCCTATATTGCATCAAGAAGTAGTGATTAGAAATGATTAATAAGGTAAAGCCTAATTAAGATGACCATATTTTTCAATATCTCATAGAGTGTTCCTACTTCTCAAAATCAAGAGTCCTTGTGATAATCCAATAGAGAGAGTTATAATGGAAATATTGGGTAATATAGAGAAGGGGAAGAGAGAAATAAAGGGGCACACATTATCCATGATCATTAAATGAGTTTTCACCTTTCATTCCAATAAGTAATAATCTATAATCAATTATTTTACCTACATTTTCTCTAGTATTCTTCAAGTTATTCTCATTGGATGAGAGATCCACTAGAATATAGGTGATTATTTTGCATGACAAGTCATGATTCTTTCAAGGAGAAAATATTATTGAGGATTATTATTAGCATTGAATATTCTAACTACCTATCCAACCACCATATCCTCCTTTTCTTTGATTTTTCATACCACCCTCCACTTTTCATGTTCCTTTTAGTCTCATTATGAGGACAAAAATCCTCATGTTCATGGGTCTGATAGAGCCATCCCTAATTCTACTTGAGTGATGGATTCTACTTGCTTTTCAAGGATGTGGCCATTTTGGAAGATAAGGAACTCTTCCATATCTTGTTTATATCTACACCTAATCCAAATTGAACATATATTAGCTATAGATTTAAATTCAATCTAAGTTATTGGTTTTTGTATAGCTATTATATCGTTGAAAACTCATATGATAGGTAACCTTGATTTTGGACTGTATTTAGGTTTAAATAAATGTATTCTACCTTTAAACCTTGGGAAAACCTATATATATATATATATATATATATATATATATATATATATATATATATATATATATATATATATATATCTCTGTGTGTGTGTGTGTATGTGTGTGTGTGTGTGTATATATATATATATATATATATGCACAGGTCTTGACAACCAACCATCAAACTTTGATCTACATATTAGGTCTAAAAGACCTATTCTCTCTTTGTGACTCTCTAATGGTAGAGACCGATCCTTTAAATATCCATTTGTTTCAACCTGGATCATGTCTAAACTTGGTTACTTTATTATTTACCTTGTTTAGGTAGAAGAATTCCCTATCAACCTTCATCAAAATATCTTGGGCTTGATACTTTGCTTATTAATTATCAATCATGAATCCACCTATTTGACATTTTGTCCCATCTCACTACATTGATCTTGATCTATATGATTAAGCAAGAGCCATTGATCTTGCCCTTGACTCATCAACTTTTTTTGAACTAGTGCCACTTGGTAGTCTTGTATTTGCCTTCAAGATTTGTTGTTAGTCTATTTGATTTACACACTTATGCCACATGGTGTATTTTTGATATCCTTAACCTTTTAACTCATCTCACTTCATCAATTTCCATTGGTATGAATGAGTGCCAATCATTGGATCTACTTTAGTTTGAAAACAAATAGATATTTACTAGGTCTTAAAATTAGCATCCATGTGACCATCATTTGACGTCTTTATGAACATATTTGATGTCCTGGAGACCATAAAATTTAAGATCTAATGGATTTTTTCATTATTTTAAATTCAATGTCTACACAAAAATATCTTATTATTTATCTAACTTTGAAGATTTATATCTTGAGGAAAAAAAATCATGGACAGACCAAATTTGTTGGAGATGTTATTATATTAAAATTATTGTGCCTACTTGATATTATAGTTCTAAGAGCTTTCTATGTGTTTAAAGAAAATTCAAGTAAGATCACCTATGTAATTATACATGATGCCTTGACAATGGTCTGGTTCATTTGGCTAAGTATGGGAAAACATTGTAAAACTTCCTGGAAGTCCAAATTTGCACATGTTTATCTTTTATTGTATCATTGCATGACCTAAAACTTAGTTCATATTAACTTGGTACAAAGTTAAATAGACCCATGTGATCATTTTATCTTGAGGCTATCACACATGCAAGATATATCACCATCAAACTACCCACTCAGCTCTATTTGAGATCCTTTGCAAATTGGCTAAGTATGAAAACTTAGCAAATTTTATCTAAGAGGCTAAATTTGGACCTCAATAACATTTTTTACACTTAGATGCATGTCCTAAAATTTAGCACGTAGTAACTTGGGACTAATGTGATCACAACCATATGACCAATTCTCCTTGACTCATCCACATGTGGTAATGTTAGCATCAAAAATCTACCTACTCAAAATTTATAACACTTGACCCCAAATGCCTAGATGAATACAATGAAGAACAAGATGAATACCATGTAATTACATACTCGTTTTAGGCACTCTTGACACCCTATAGGGTATCTACAACACTAGACCTATCATTTAGAACTTGATAATTTACATTTTCAGTTAAAATGTTTCAAAAGGTTTTTAAGTTACATGTTCCTTTTGGTCCACTCATTACATCCAGAACTTTGCTCAATCTCTTTGATCATTTGACCAATCAAGTACTCTACTTATTTATCTACATTAGATTCACTTAGAGACTACAAAACTACATTCAAGAAGTTTTGTATGTGGGATAAAATTGGCCAATAGGTTATTTTAGTACCTTCAAGGGTTCTCTTAGTAGATACCGTGAACATGCACATGATTGGAATTTTATTTCAAGGTATCTCCTAGGAGATATATTTAATGGTGTTGTAATACCTTCAAAGGTACCCTTATGCATGTTTGAAAGTTATCTCTTAGGAGATACTCTCAAGGTACCCTTAAAGGTACTAAAATTCCTTTTAAGGTATCCTCCATGAAATAACTTGAAGGGTATTTTAGTATATTCAAGGGTTATGTTATATAAGCCCTTCAATTTTTTTAGAATAAGGACCCACTATGCCTTGTAGAAATTTGATCCTTTTTTTTTGAGGTTTTCATTTTAAGAACTATATCTAAATTCTGACATCTGGGAAATACAAATGAATGGATTTTGCATTTTAGATTAACTAAGTAATCTCTTTTAGAATTTTTTCATCTACAAATATTTTTTGCAGACATATACATTTTGGTCTTTAGAATTTGGTATTCAGACAAACCATTCAAGAATTGTTTTTACAATTTTGGCTCTTTGAAAATCTTGCATTTTTTTCCTTCACTATCTGGTCTTTGACTAAGTCTTCAAAGGTTTTATTTAGTGAATTTTTTCAATATTTATTGTTCAATTCAAGCTGGCCCTTAGTAGAAGTATTATGAAAGTTATACTTACGTAAGTTGTTTGTTAGGTATTTGGTCTTTAGAGTTTTTTCTTGTAGGTTATGTTTGTGCTTTCTTGTTCTTCATAAATTTGGTCATATTTTATGTTCTACATTTAATTAGCATATTTTTTCCCTTCCTCTATTTGGTCATTAGATTTTATATTTAGTATTTACATTTGGGAGTTTAACCTTTACGAAATTATGTAGGAATTTATTATTTTGAATTGGTGGTCAATAATTAAATATTCAATATTTTTGTATTTGACTAAAATATTTTTATTTCTTATTGGTACTTGTGATCAATGATTTAGTGCAAATAAGTTTGGTCGTTGATATTTTTACTTGGACTTTGTTTTTGGAATCCTTGATTCACAAGAATTGGTTGGTTTGGTACCAACACAAATCCTGATCCCTGACCACCAAAAGCCTATTTGGCATAGTCATTAAAGCAAAACAAGAATACTTAAAGACACTTGTTAAAACATAATTATTTGGCATACCCACCAAATAAAATGTTAACAATCAAACTGCACAAGTAAATAAAATTTATAGACATTGGACATTAATCGTATACAAACTAGAATTAAATGCTAAAGCTATATCAATCACTTGAGACCATCAATGTACTCATTCATCATAAATGAAATTTGAGTTAAATTACTTCCTTGAAAACAAGCCCTAGTGAATTTTATGTGAATAAAAAAAGTGAGTTGGGTAAATCCAAGCTATCTAAGTCTAAAACCCAATAATAATAAATTAACCATGGCCTTTTAATCCATAAATTTTAGAGGAGTTTTACCACCATTATTGTTCTCAATCAAGGATTCCACTGAATACATAGATACTATTTTTGAATCCACCATTTTTAATGACCAATACAGCAAATATTCAACTCTATATAATGCCATTGATTCAATAACTTCCCACACATAGGAGGAAACCATAACACTAGCGTGAATGAAATTGGTGGTAGATATTCTTCTTCTCAAATGATAAGGACTATATTTCATAGAGGTCAAGCCTGAAGTGTTGTCATGCATAAACCTATTGTGAGATCTTTTCTTCACTAGAAATATAATGAGGGACAAGTACTTGCACCATATAGAACACAATACTATGGTGGTCAACATCTACAGAGATGAAGTCTAAAGGTAATTATATTTTCCAATTACAGATGGCAATACAATTTGTACAGGGTGGTAGGGTGAAAAGAAAATAATTTAGTTAACAAAACATTAAGTAAGTGACTTGTCCCTAGGGAAATTATCATCCCAAATGAAGAATACTCTGTACCTATCACCAAGTTTAGGATGGGTGTTCACATTTAGATATCCCTCCTAAATAGAATATATGGTTTTCGTAACATCTATTTTATTCACCTAAAATGGGTTCCATTATTCGATATGATGATGATTTTAGACTTGACCTTCACCTTGGGGTAGATAATCAACATCAGGATAAGATAATTGGTTTTATATAAAGATAATCAATGTGATGGTGGCCTAGTATATATTATGTTGTACCTATTATATGTTGTAATGGTAATGGTATATATTCACTAAGGGTCACTCTAGGATCTAGCTCCAGACTACATCAAAAATTTCATTTACAATTATTATTCATTGATGCACATATATGCATTTGTAAAGAACATCAATCACATTACAAAGATGTGTACCCATATGTATGATATGAAATCAATGAAGCTCCACTACCTTGGGTATCCAAGTCAATTTTAGACACATTGGCACCACATGATGAGTATTAGTTATACCTATATTACACAATGATTATGGTCTCTTGTACCAAAGTCAACCCCTTATATCTTCTTAAGCGCATACCAGATATCCTGTAAAAATAAGAGATAAAATTTTAACTATGGTGGAACATAGATGGAGATTTTACAAAGAAGAAGAAGAGTAAATTCTATGGATTTCCTTTGATCATAGGCCAAATGTGTCACACAATTCATAGGCATTTTGGAGAAGTGGAAAAAATGACAAAGTATTATTCATTGCCCACCTCACCTCATAGGGTTTGGGATCCCCATGGTAGGATTCAAAATTATATCAAGGGCCTAAGTATTCCATACCAACACAAGCCCTATGATCATTACTTCCTATTATTGAATGCCAAGGATGATGCTTGGGTCTTTGAAAGGGAACAAAAGGAAGGATTAAGGGAAGAACAATTAAATATCATACAAGGAGAACCCTAAATCTCTATTACATATGCATGATTTAAGCTCCCATCTCAAGGCGAATGGGTTACCTCAAATTTTTGGATCAAAAGGCCTCTATATCCATTAGTAGAACAAGGAGAGCCTTCTCAATAAGCTCCCAAAATATTGAAGGTTATCAAGAAGGAGCCTAAAATAATTGATGTTGGACTTTGAGGATCTCAAGGGGATATAATTTGCCTTAACTCCTCATATTTAGAGGGCCTATACCATCTAGCTCCTCCACATATGCAAGAACTTACAAGTGTGGAGGTTTCATCTAAACTAATTTAAGATGCCTCCCAAGAGTTGATAAGACTAAAATTTTCTATAAGATGAAACCAATGTCTCATCATCTTCCAAAGGACCCAAATATTGAGGAAAAACTAACATGAGTTCCCTTACCTTATTAGTGGGATGCATAATAAAATCCTATCACTGAAGAAAGAGACCTAGATGAAGAGCAGGACTTGTAAAGAGAAACAATATTTAGCCTCCAAGACATTAAATTAAAGGCACCTCTATATGGTAATCAATTAGGTAAGGATAAAATGCCTCTTATCTCTTCTACTATAATTTCCTCTTTTGATTCCCTTTATATAATTAATTCTATTCCTTTTTATCCCATTTTTCAAAAATCCATGGTCACTACCAAGGTATAGGATGTATCATCTACCCCTATTGTCTCCATTTTCCCAATTGTTTCCACTCCACTAGTTATATTCACATCTTAAATGACCTTCACTACTTATGTAGCTACATTTTATACTACCCCAACTCCCCCAAAAGATAAAAGGAAGGCATCCAAGAAAGTTAGGGGAACATTGGTAAGTTCCCAAATTCATGTATCATCCACTCAAATATACTTTTAAATGCTCTCCACCTATTCTCAATGCACCATTATGACATATTTAGAGAAATATGGAAAGAATAAACCATTATACACCATCAACCCATTGCCTCCACATTAGAGAGTGAACTAGTCTAAAATCATGTAGCCTTCCCTTCTTGACCAAGAAATTGATTAATATTTGAAGAAATCATATGAAGAAACATTGGTTGAGACTAAAACCAAGGATACTCAACTAATAAAAACATCCCAATTGGTCATCCCTTAACGGGAAGCTGATTGAGGGTCAAAGGTTTCCTAGAAGCCAAACCTCACAATTATAGAGTTTCCTACAGTGATTTTCATATTTTATAAATCTATAAGGAGTGGCTAGAGGCAAATAAAGAGAAAATTAAAAAATAATACTAGGAGAGATTATCCTATAAGAGAGACAAGATGTCTTTAATTTATATAAAATAACTAACAAGAAATTGGGGTAGTCCCCATACATGGGTGACTACAAGTCCTATCTTGAGACACATAAGGATGCCTTGATGGAGCTAAATGAGGGGGAAAAAATGGCTAGGCAAGAGCTCAATCATGAATTAGAGTAAGTAAAGGAACACATTTTTCAAGGTTTTTAGTAAATAATGGAATAATAGTGGATGGTTCACGTTCCTCCTAAAATTGAAACTGAAGTCTATAAGATTGCTTCCAGATTGTAAAACATTCTTGAAACCATTACTGCAATGAGGGTAGATTTGACCCTTCATTTAGTTGAGACTTAAAAATTATTTAATTCTTTGAATCAAGATGAAAATAAGTTTAAATTTATAATTTGTTATATAATAATGCATATAGACACCTCAACGTGATGTCACTATTAGAGGCTTAAAATGATCTCAACTTGTTACACATCAGGACTCAAGAAGCCTTAGATTAGATCATGATAGCTAAGATAGGAATTCTTGAGTATGTCAAACATGAATCTCTCATTTTATAGATCATGGGAGAACTAAATATGTCAAAATAAAGAGACTCGATAGGTAGGCTTATAAAAATAATCAATTTTTATCAACTTCTTTAATAGACTTCCACCAACTTCAATAAAAATATTAAGCAACTTTTATTGGAGGAGATTGAGGTTGAGCTAAGTTTTACAATAAATAAGGTGATGGAGGGGGAAATTTTTGGAGTAAAATTTAAAAATACAAATATTAAGCATGCAAGGATATTATAATAAGTAAAAATGGTGCACAAACCTCCATTATTGAACATGTATATTATCCAATATCGACACGACCTTGAGGATAGGTACTTTTATGTTTTATAAGAGAAGATAAAAGTTGGTGCTTCAACTTTTACTTCAATCCCAACATCTACCTCAATGCCTCTAATATTTACTAGTGCCATGCCCACATCCATCCAACCTTAAGTTAAAGGCTAATTTTGTATGCATATATGTAAAATGAACTAATTATTGTAATCATAGTTTACTTGTATTTAACATTAAAATGTAAAAGTTATATGGACTATCTATGATAATTCATACATTCTATTGTTTTATATAGGTTTAGTTATGTTTAGACATATTGATAGTGAACTATACGCATGCATACATGCATTTTTGAGACTAAAATTAGAACTAAAGTTCTAATTGCAATGTAACTATGACTTTACATGAACTTGAAGATGACATGACCCCTACAAAAGTATATTTATACATGTATAACCCTCATTCCAAAGGGTTAGAATCATTTTTATCAATACATTAATAAATTAATTTGATGGTCTTGAAATTGTGTCAATGCTCTTTCCTCGCATCTATGTGCTATTAATATTTTATTTTCTTACATGTGTTAACTCAATAATGTGAAGTGTGCATAAGATAATCATAATTATTGTAACTGATTTATGATAATGTTAATTGTGTAAAAGATATTAATTTTTTTTCATTGATCAAATCAATTGGTTAAAATTATGTTAACATTCTGAGGTGTGTAGAAGTGTTTTCTTTCTAGGATAGTCATCTAGGTGTAAGATATAGTTGTTGTAGACACCTTCTGGATCTAACCTATAATATCTTCAATAATTTTTTAAAATAATAACTCTAAGAGGAGATAAATTCAATTGAGATTATTAATTTTTCTATGCTTTATACTCATACTCTTTAATTATGTTTGCTTGTAAGTGTGCTACATTTATAAGTAGTAAATACTAGTTCTTGAAACACTTGTCCATAGTAAACACCAACATAGGTGGTGAGCCTTGATGCTATAGAACCTTTTTTTTCCTCTAACCTTCCATATTTTTAGAGATTATTTTGTGATCTAACCACTTTTAGATTAATATCCACCCATGCAACCACCTAATTAGGTTTGATTTTCTTTCAGGATTCATTTCACTACATGAGCCATCTAGTTAACAACGTGCATGATTAGTCTATTATTCCACCACTAAGTTATTGAACCCATACCTAAAAATCATGCCATCAAGTGGATATTATCTCTATTGAGATCCTAAACTATTAGAGGTCACCTCATTAATTTTTAGAGTGTGCACAAAACCCACAACAATAGGTTCTATTACTAGATACCTTGAACATGTAGACAATTGGAATTTTATTTCAAGGTATCTCCTAGGAGATACATTTAAGGGCCTTGTAGTGCCTTCCAGTCATCTCTTAATAGATACCTTGAACATGCACATGATTGGAATTTTATTTCAAGGTATCTCTGAGGATATACCTTGAAGGGCCTTGTAATACCAATTTAAGGGTACCCTTATACATATTTAAAAGTTATCTCCTAGAAGATAACTTTAAGGTACTCTTGAAGGTACTAAAATTCCCTTCAAGGTATCTTATAGGAGATACCATGAATGGTCTTATAGTATATTCAAGGGTTTTCCTAGTAAATACCTTGAACATGCACATGATTGGAATTTTATTTCAAGGCATCTCCTATAAGATATATTGAATGGCCTTGTAATACCCTCAATTTTAAATGCAAAGGTTATTGAAAGGGATTTGATAGAACCATGGCATTTAAGAATCATCTTAGTTATGGCTATATGAGTGAATGTGCAGATATATTTATAAAGAATAAACCAAAAACCTTTAGTGAAATTGTAATTTCTATTCATTAATGGTGAATTGATTATTTTAAGACTTGTTCAAACACTAATTATTTGTTAATACAAAAAAATATCAAAGATAACAAAAAATGTAATGGTCATAAAGGGTAGCTAACACCAAATATGGTGTTCAAAGGATAAAGTATCTTCCAAATGGGTATTCGGTCACTATCACATGTCAGCGACTCAAGTACAGATAAAAATTGATATAATGATGTATCTCATCACATGTGTCAATAACTATCATTTATAATTATATAATATAACATCATCATGCTCATGCCAATGTATAATGCATGTTGGCTCTAAATATAGTTGAGCAAGGCATTCAAAAAGAAATCAATCTGCACAAATACTATGAAGGCAACTCATTGAGCACCAATTTCACATTTCACACTTATTGAAATTTAAATAGCCTAGCTTCAAATTGAGTGCTACATTTTTTAAAGTACAAAGAATTGATGATTTGCACTTCATATACTACTTGACAAAACATCTAAGGCAAATGATCAAATGGATATATCTTAAATTATCATGCCTCTATCTGACATGAAAAAATAAGAAATGGACATCAATATTATGCTCTCATGATCTTGAACTTTTAGTCTTTTTGAACTACTAAGCAAAATAATTTCCTTCTCAAACATATAAAAGAATAAAAACCTATGTCTCTCAATTTTTTCACTAATTTCACTATTCAAATGTCAAGTGAATGACACACCTACTAATTTTTAGTGATATGGGTGAGTTTATTCAACCATTCCTTGCCCTGTATAATGATTACAACATTTATGTTTCCCTATATGTGACTATTATGATTAATACACTAGCAATGGCCAAATCAATTGGGATGACCACATGTGGAGTTTCTCTCACACCTTATAAATAAAAGGCACATCCACTACTTTAGGAAGTTTGAGACACATATGTTGATGGATTGCATGGCATACCCATAAAATGCATATAAGATTAACCTATGTGCATTTTGATTGAATACATAACCCATCGGTTCTAGCAAACTAATCAATCTATGAACCAAGCCACTAAATATGCCATGGAGATCACACATAGGATGATTCATCATAATGATCAATTCAAATGGATTGAGTTCTTCATGCAATATCCCATCACCAACATTGAAAAGGTTCACCTAACTTCCAACCAAACTTTTTAATATTAGTCTCACATTTTTTTACTTTGATTCACATAATGGAATTCCCCATAAGGAGAATTAAATCCAAACACTAACTATTGGCCTATAAATAATTATAGAATATGATATGGATAAAGGAAAGGGAAACCCTTATTCATCAAGATAATTTACATCAATGATGGGGCCAATGACTACAACTCATCGTAACACGTGCCTGAGTCCCACTTGATGGCATGTAATACTTGAGACAACATGAAGTTGCTACCAAGCTATTAGAGGGTATCACAATTTAGATTCATGAGTTTCCAAAGTCATTGTTTGGCTCCCTAATGTATTTCATCAACATGGATATGGAAAAGGTAGAGGTAGAGAAATAAAAAGTGTACACAACTAGGAAAACCACACCAGTAGAGACAACACCACCAACATAATAGTTCCAAAATAGCAACAAGTTAATTCCACTACATCATAGATACAAAAGGAAAATTATAAGGCCCTAGTTGAGTGACAACTCTCTCCTCTACAAAGATAAAAGACATGTAGTAATAATATTTGGCTCAATGATCCGAATGTTCTTTAGATATTGAGTAGATGTGAATTACCCCAAATGGGAACTAATGAATAATATGTTTACCAAGTGATGATAGAAGACATCATTGATGACTTATATGCAAATGAAGATGAAAAATAATTCTTTTTTTGGAAAACTATGCACATAATTCAAGTATAAAATAAGGTGCCAACAAATATATGGGTTAAAATCCAAAATTTCCCTTCTTTGATCATAGTAAATATTATGGGACTAGAGGCTAAGTACACAAATATTATTGCTAAGATGTTTGAAGAGTGGTCTTCTAACACTTTTTCTATTCTAAACCATTTCACACCATTAGTCGAGATCCCCCTAGAAGCACTTGTTTAATGAAGGAGAACTCATCTAGAGAATCAGGTGTCCCATACTCTACATGAATAAGTTTTAAATTTCACATTTTAGGCTAAGCCCTTTATATATTTGGTGAAATAATCTCATAGTAAAAATTCACCTCTATCCAAGAAAAGATTGGTCACCTTGGTAAAAAATGTCACATGTTTTCAATGACACTATGTGACAAAATGAAACAATATCATCTGAGGAGGACATTATCATAAATACTATGGATTTGGTTTTGAAAAAACCCATGATAGAAGAATAATAGGACACATGAGAAGAAGATATAAGGGCCAAAAAATGATGTGTACACCAAGATTATAAGAAACACCTGAAAGAGGAGGCACAATAGTATGAATTAGCTTAACAATAACATCAAGTGGAATCAAAAATGCATGCCAAAGAAGTTGAGTCCAACAAAAATGTCTAAATATGTAGATCTTCTTCATAGGAAATATGTTTATGATTCACAAAAAGCACAAAAAATTGTAGATGTAACCAAAGTAGACAAAGGAGGCACATAAATAAAAATAATATATAGACACCATATCTCATGCATGCAAACCCAAGATAATGTGATTGATTATCAACAACAAGGTGATGAAGCTACCTAAAGGTAAAAATAAGGCTAGACTTATAAGGACATACAGGACCAAGAATATACAGCTAAGGTACAACCATAACATGACACCCAAACAAGAGCCCAAATAGAATAAGAAAAGTTTGATTCACTTGATATGAAACTAGAGCAAAAATAAGTAAAATAACAACAATAAATAGAGGATGAATAAAAAAAGTGAGAGGATGAAGTAAAAAAACATAAATAAGACAAACTATAAGAAAATGTGTAATATGATGTGGTGGAGTAGGCACTGCTAGAATAAAATGCACCAAATGATGAATCCACCACCCAAGGGGCATATGCTCATCATTTTGCATTTTATTTTAGAGGAGTGTGGTAATGGGATTTTCCCATAGTAGTTTTGAGGTACACTACCTTTTCACTTACTAATGCAAACATTTCATGCACTAATCTAACATCTACAATGACTACTTTTCCCACAATCCCACTAAGGCAAGAATCTTCCTTCAATGTTTCTCACTTACCACTATAAAATTAATTAGAGGGTGTTTACACTTTTCAAGAATCAATTACAAAAAATGATACAATGTTGGAGCAGGAGGTTAACTTGCTCAAAGTACAAAGCATTAAAATCCAAGGTTGATTACAATAATATGAGAAGATCGTTCAAGACACCTAACCTATATTAGTTACATGATACAACATTGATCAAGTCATGTCTAACCAATGTAGGTTGAAAACACTCATTTCTCAATTAACATCAAACTAGTGTGTTGTGTGTAAGTTGTGGGATCTCAATTCTTAAGGAAAAGTCATCAAAGCATAAGTTAATTCATGCAACCCTCTTTTAGAAGAGTATTAGACTATTGTCAAGGCTTATGAAATACAAGCACAACAAGTTTCATGAAATATGTTAACTAGAAAGAACAACTAGACACAACACTAGCTCATTTGACCTTAGATTTCACCAAGGATACTACTAATAATGAAAAAATGTTGAGCCACACAAAAATAATAGAGGAGATGGATGTTGCATTACAATAATATTCAAATTCTAGAGATAATGTGATGGATAATATTTTATAATTTCAAAGCTAGTTTGTTGAAAATTATTCTATAAGTCTTTAAGTGTAGAGACAAGTAGACAAAATAGAGTAGCTTAGTAGTGAGATTCGAATGTAGATTATAAACACTAAGAAAACCATGAGCATCACTAATAATTATGATCTCTCATAATTCATAGGATATCAATCCCCTTTTCTCACATTGTTGAGGCTAATCTAAGAAGCCATGATGGAATGGAATTCTTACAAGAAATATTTATCACCATTTACCATATCCATTGCACAAATAATCGACACTATTTCTTATATACCACTATCACAACTTTAGAAAATCATCTCCCAATGTAAGGATACACAAATATAGCCAAAGGATACATCTATAATAGTTCCATCTTCGTTAATGTCACCTCCATCCAATTAAGTACTATGCAATGCATATTTTTAAAATCTTCCGATGCATTTTATCCATGTAGAGTAGTCTTCCTGCAATGAAATGGAATCCATCTATGAGGTAATGGAGGAATATGTATAGGTCCTAGATACTAATGCACATTAGATAAGTAGATAGTCTAAGGAATGTTTGATTAGAGGTAGTACCTTCATAAATCCTTGGCTAATATGAAACCATAGTTTCACAATGATAGATAAATCTCAATATGTAATGAGTGATTAAATGGTTAATGGATAAAAAATGATTTGCATACTTCAACAGTTGTTAGACTCCTAGGATACTACAATGAAGAAGATCTAGCTATGGAAAAATGAGACAATGTGCAACACATTTGGGAATATTTAATCCCAAATGACTATAGATAGGTTCCATGGTATTGTGTTAGATATCTAAATTAAGCTATCAAAAGTCATAGCCTTCCTTACCATCACAGAAAAAGATGTGAAAAATATGATGAACATTCATATTCCACTATGCATTTCTCTTACCATGTTATCGGAAGTACTTGATAATTAAAAAACACTCAAGCATGATCTATAATATGTTAAACTAGATATTGAATAAATCATAGAAGAACCTAAGTTCATTCCACCATGGGAGATCCAAGTAATTTTTTAAAAGGTAAAACTGGATACAAAGACACAATCTAAGTAGCCATCACCTAGATAACTGCCTAGACAAACTTCAGCACCACCTTTATAGTATATATGATATTTTAGATGTATTCATCCTTTTAATCCAAGTGATATATAATAATTTCAATAATATTTCATTTTTTATGTTGAAAGGATAGAATGTGGAGAGACATAGCCTTGTAAAAAACTATATATAGTTCTCTGATGTAATATAATATTGTTCTGATGTGTGATAGAGATTAATAGACTAGTTATTGTATGTTTTTTATAAGATTATTTTATATATGCCTATTTATAAATGTTTACCATATTTTTGTAACTTTTTATATATTATATTATGCATTTTATGTTTCAAAATTATTAACACCATGCTAGTTTATGAAATCCTTAAACATGAACATGATTAGAATTTTTGTTCAAGGTATATCCTTGAATATACCTTGAAATGCCTTTTAATACCATCAAGGGTACCCTTATTCATGTTTTAAAGGTATCTCATATGATATACCTTCAAGGCACCCTTGATTGTACCACAATGTTTGCCAACATATATTCTAGGAGATACTATTGGTTACTATCCACCTAAGACTGTACATTCTTTTTTTTGAGAAATTGAGACTATTGAGTTGGCCTAGACCAAAAAAAATAGGCCTTAAAAACTATATCTATTCAATAAGTTGTATCTATACACAAGTGATGCAAATGCATTAAAACTATCATGCAAGAACCATAAAATAGGGAAGAGTAGAGTATAGGGATAAAAACATAGAAATTCATTGATCATATTGATTCTTAAAATAATTACATAAACTAAATAAACTTATAGCTACAATTTTAATAAATCTCTTATAAACATTAGTTTGTCCTCTTATACTCTTTATTATCATTGAAATACTTGCCCTATTTTCTACAAACTATTACTGCATTGGAATAATCTCTCTAGGCTTTATTCACTAGTAGATTCTCTCTCTAACTACTACTATGTTTAAATATCATCTACCACATATCTTAGGTGTTGTTTCTTGTGAATATCCTCTACCCAATTCTTTTTTAGTTGTTATTATGCTAACTTATATTCTTCTTATTCTACTTTCTATTTTCTTGTATTATCTCTTTTTATCTCTAATACTTTCTAAATTTTCCACCCACTTCATTATTCCCCCCAAATGCCAAATAGATCCTAAAAAAATAAATTTAAATGCCCTTGTTGTAGAAGTCTAGAGGAGATGGATGTTGCATTACTAGAATATTCAAATGTTAGAGATAATGTGATGGATGACCTTTTGGATTGAAAGAGTGAGATTGAGAATAGTTTTTTTGAGGGACTTCAGGCACATGGACATACAAATAATGTTTAACATTATCACTAATAAAGGGGGAGATTGTTGAGCATCATAATTTAGTGTCGAGCTTTTGTATTTAATGTTGTCATTGAAGTCAAAGGTTCTTATGAAGATGCATGGTTATTTCATTAATGCCAATCTAATATCATTGATGTTAAAGGTTCTTGTGAAGATGCTTGGTCAAGTAAGCCTTAAGTTATATGTATGATGAGTTATTATGACAATATAGTGAGTGTTGTTACTATATGAGAGTAATGATGTGAGATTACTTCTTAAAGAGTGTTAGTAAAATGATTGAGATCAACATGAATGAGTACATGTCAGTATTTCAAGTGTCAATTAACATTCAAAGCTTTATCTAGACCATGTGCATATAACATGATGAAATGAGTGAGATCTGAAGAAGAATCTATATGCTTCAAAGATATATGTATTTAATGTTGAAGATGCTACTAAGATCCTTAGTCAAGCTTCAAAGATATATAAAAATCTTTGAAGATGCTCAATTAAATCTCTAAAGAAGAGTGAGTGTTTGAGATTTATTGAGCATACACGAGAGGCATTGGACCACATGAGAGTTTGAATTTAAAGTTTGCAGGGTGGCCATAAGGTCAGATTCAAGGTCTAATGAGACTTATAGGTGAAGGCTTAGCAATCAAGAAGAGATATCATGGCCAGTTGAAGTAACTAGAACAATTTCCATGACATGGGTGAGTATGTGATCATTGACAAACGTGACTCAAGTAATTTTTTAGTATGTGCATGAATTTTTATGTCATGGTTTGTAAGAAGACTCTTGAAAAGTGTTTTTAGGTCTCTCGAGTACACATAATGAAGAGTTATCTACCTTAGAAGGTTTTTCATTTTCTTAATGGCATGTGCATCATCTATATGAGGATATACATTGTTTATGGTAGATGCGGAAGGGTTATATCTAAAATTTCCATGCACTAGTTTTTATAAAGAGTAATTAAGTCTTATAAATGATCGTTAAGACTAAAAGAAGGTATAAACCCTCATAGAACCCTAACAATGACCTGATGTTGAAGATCTTGTTTTAAAGAGATCAGAATAGTTTGGTATGGTGAGATACGTAATTATAATTTAAATTCAACTCTCGAAGGAATCTCCAAGTGTAATTGGTTTCTCAAGTGAGTGAGTAGATCTTATAAGAAAATTCTTGTTTTTGGAGATTTTTTTTAGTAGATAGAGTTTATCGAGTCAAATTTGCTCAGTGGATAATGTTTAAAGTGTGAGACTTATAGTTATGATCCATAAAGGTTTATAAATAGGTTCCAAACCTTAGGAGTGAAAATTTGGTGATTCAATTTGGCTAGTCACTAATAGAGCTAGTAGTGTAGATAGTAAGAAAATTAAGCATAAGTGAGAAGATGATTCTTGATGTGTTTTCATGTAAGAGTGATGCATTGAAGTTCATGATGTTGTTCTTTGGGACTTGAATAATCTACACATGATTTTTATAATCTTGGAAGTTAATGTAATAGGTTTTAACATTGAATCTAAAATGGCTTGTCTAGCTAAGTGAAGTCTGTGAGAGAGAAGATCAATAAATTATTCTGTAAGACCAATAGTTTTAATGCCCTTAATCATTAGCATGTCTAGGGATATATGTAGCCAACTTGTGGATTACATAACCATTTTAAATATTATTATACATTTATCTATGCATTATTATACTTATTAGGTTGACCTATGGGTGGTGCATGGCCTTGTTAGACTATATATATATGGTAGGGTTAGTTATTCATGATCATATTTGAGTATTCATTATTATTGCAAGCATTTAGGAGGTTTCCCCCTCGAATTGGATTATATATTATTCAAAATTGGTGCTATATTTACATATTGTTTTATATATTTCTATATTTTTTCTTATTTGGTGAGTTAATATCATTCCAAGTGGTATCAGAGCATTGATTTTGGCCATAATCAGGTCAAAAACTCTAAATATTTAAATTTGGATATATCTTAAAAATGGTAGCTAATTTATATGAAATGTTTTTATATGAGTTTTTAAATCATTCAAGTAATTTTCCATTAAAATTTCATCTCATTTGGATCTATTTTTCAAAAGTTATCACCATTTTAGGATTTTACATAAATTTGCTCCATAGCTCATAATTTGTAGAATTTTTAAAATTTATTTACATTTTTATAAACCTTGGAAAAAATTATTTTGGATATATTATTTTATATTTTTTATATGAGGCCAAAATATTTAAAAAATACATGGTCAAATTTGGGTCAATAGGGTAAAATAAGGTTCACCATCAAGCCTTTATATGGTTGGTCCTAAATCCCATAGATGGGGAAAAGGGAAAGACACCCCTAAAAATCCATTAGGGTATGACATTAATTCTGAATCATTTGATATAATTTCTGAAATATATTCAAATTTACATGGCCTAATGCAGAAGAATGTATAAGTCTAAACTCAAATATCAATAATGCAAGGGGAGCTTAATGCCATGAATAATCAATCAGATTAGATCATGACAAAATTGGCTACCATTTCATCTCATTTACCACTCAAAAACCCTCCAATTTTTCCTCATGGTCTTCCTCCTCTCAATACTAACATCACCAATATGGGGTTAAAATTGATGTTGCCAAAAGTAGATTTGTGCAAGTTTGATGGTAAGCAGCCACTCACTTGGATAACTTAAATTGAAAATCTATTTGATTTACACCAAACTTCTAGCTCTTAAAAGGTGGTTATTGCATCTCTATATCTAAAAATTGAGCAATTCATTTGGTATCGATGGTATTGTGATAAAAAAAAAGATTGATACTCTTGTTACATGGTCAATATTCTTTGATGAAATGATGTCTCACTATCAACATAATGTTTATGAAAAATAATTTAACCACTTATCTAAACTATGATAAATAAGAATAGTGAAGGATTATATTCATCAATTTAAGAATCTATCCTTACATGTGGAAGATATCATTGAGGCAAATTTAACTGATCTATTTCTAGGTGGACTAAAAGATAGTATTCAATTGGAGGTTCATATCTTTAACCCCACAACTGTATCTGAAGCTATACCAAGGGAAAGCTTTATAGAAGAAAAATATATGATCAAATGTCATCTTTTCACTACTAGTCAAGAATTTACCTTACCAAATCCATCATGGCCTCAACCTACCAGATTGACACCATAACAAATTGAGAAGAAGCATGCCAAAGGGTTATGTTATGGTTATGATAACAAATAGAGAAAAGGTCATCGATGTGCTAAAAAGAAGTTATTTTACATTGAAGGGGCTAATGAGGATTAAAATGATGAGGAGGAATATGGCGAGTGTTTTGAAAGGCCCAAGGATGAAGTTGTAGATGTTTAATCTACTATCTCTTGCCATGCCCTTGCAGCTATTTCTACTCCTTAGACTCTTAAAATGGTGGGTTTCATTAAGAAACAAAAGGTCACGCTATTGATTGACTCTAGTAGTACATAGAATTTCATCAATAGTAAGTTGGCTGCTCATTTCAATTATTTCATCCCTCATGATTGCAGATGATGGTATAGTTAATTATTTTGGAAAATAATAAAATATTAAGTTAGCAATGGCGGACTATTTACTAGATTCTCTTATGTTTTCTATTCCTATGGGTAGGACTAACATTGTTTTGGGATTAGAATGGCTCACCACATTGGGTACTATTGAGATGAATTTCTATGAATAGTTCATTTATTTTTATCCTAAAGGCAAGCCATTGGAACTATGAGGATTAAGATATAAATCTCCACAAATGGTTAGTTCACATTAGATGACCAAGATGGTGAAAAAAGTTGTTGAAGGATTTGTGGCATGCTAGTTTTCCATTTATGTTCAAAAAACTAAGGATTCTACCCATCCTATGTTACAACAAATATTAAATGAGCATTAAGTTATTTTTGGACCCATGCCAAAAGATCTTTCTCCTAAATGTACTCATGATCATTTCATCAGACTCATTTTTGGAAGTACACCACCCAACATTAGACTATACAGATATCCTTATGCCTAGAAAAGTGAAATTGAAAAAATGATACAAGAGTTATTAGAGGCAAGAGCCATTAACCATAGACAAAGTGAATATTTTTTTCCAGTAGTCATGGTGTGAAAGAAGGATAAAACTTGGAGGATGTGCCCAAATTATAGAGACCTCAACAAGTTCACTATCAATGATAAGTTTCCTATTCCTTTAATTGATGATTTATTAGATGAATTACATGGTGCTATTTATTTTACCAAATAAGATCTTCATTCTAGGTATCATCAAATCTAGATTTGTGAGTAGGACAATCCTAAAAAACCTTTCATACTCATGAAGGCTATTATGAATTTTTTGTCATGCCTTTTGGTATCACTAGTACACCATCAACTTTTTAGAGTTTAATGAATATGGTTTTTGGGACATTTTTGATAAATTTTGTACTTATGTTTTCTGATGACATCCTTATTTATAGCAAAATTTGGGAAGACATTTGCATCATGTGAAATAGGGTCTCTCAGTTCTTGAGCAACATTAGTTTATGCTAAACCATCCATATGTGCTTTTGGAGTCCAAGAAGTAGAATATTTGGGTCATATTGTATCAAATGATGGAGTAAAAGTTGATCCTAAAAAAATCCAGCCATCATGGAGTGGTATATTCCCAAGACAATTAAGCAACTAAGGGGATTTTTGGGGCTAACTAATTACTATTGTAGGTTTATCAAATATTATGGTATTATTTCATCACTGATCACTTCCTTGTTAAAAAAGTAATCATTCCAATGGAATGATATAACTACCAAGGTATTTGAAAAACTAAAAATGGCTCTCTACACTACCCCAATATTGGCTAATCTATATTTTTCTAAAAATTTTATGGTTGAATGTGATGCTTCTAGATATGGTATGGGTGAGGTACTCATGCAAGAGGGTAGGCCCATTATCTTTGAAATTAATCAATTGAAGGGTAAAAATTAGCTCAAACCCATATATGAGAAAGAGATTATATCTATTTTACATGTATTCAAACAATGGAGACCTTGTCTATTCGGTTGTCACTTTCAGGTAAAGACAAATCATGATAGCCTTAAATATTTTTTGGAATAATTATTATCCTCTGAATAACAAAGAAAATGGGTGACAAAAATTTTAGGTTTTAACTTTTAAATATTCTAAAATAAATTAAAATAAAATGTGGTGGTTGATGCACTATCTAGGTAAAATGAACTAGTTGAGGCATTGTTATGTGCCATGACCATTTGGCAGGTAGACTGGCTCAAGGAAGCAAGGGAAGAATGATCTAGGAGAATCTATATTTTTCTCCAAATATAAAGTCTTCAAAATTTAGGTTTATTAATTCCATGGAAAATGGCTCATCAATATATTTCCAATGCATTTCATGGTTTGAAAAATGGAGCCCGTATGCATGAGTTATGGCATCTAGAAGATCATTTCAGGCAAATAAAAAAATTGGGTTTTGTCGATAAGTGATGAGAGGCCAATAATAGATGAATGTTGACAAATGGTGAATGGGAAATTTGACCACATGGTGGGTATTCAAGCCACCACGTTGCTCGCCACAAATTTATAATGGTCTAATTTTGATAACTATATAATTAATTAATACCTCATTCCATGCCACTTATAACATTTTATCCAACTTTACATGTGACCCCTCATTCTTCCATGTATATGCCACAAGACTCTATGTTCCATGCCACATTGTTCCCATATACCTCACTTGTCACACAAAACTTCCCATAAGCCACCATCATTCCCATGAAATCAAAGGTAATGCCAATCACTTGGTAATGTTACCACAAATTTTATGGCATTTTAATACTTTTCAAGCCTCCCACCTTCCCAATGTGGGATATTAGATTTACATTGACCACCGAAATTGTTGGAGTGGAATTCAAACTTTACAATCTTGGATAAAAGGATAAGCATTTAACCAATGCACCACATAGCTCAAACACTATAAATTAGGCTCAAGATTGTATTTTAAGACAAGTATTGGACGTGAATAGTGTTTCGAAGGCATGTAAAGAGTGTGGATAGAAACAAAGATAGATTTTATAACTCAAACAAATTAATATAGTTTTGAGAGATTCTCTGAGATATATTTGAATTTCGTAAGATGATTTTTGAAGACTTATTATTATTGTAAAGAGATTTTTTTAAAATTAATGAGTGTTCTCCCATTGGAGTAGATATGGAGAGGTAGGATTTATAGTCAAATTTCATTTTCAAATCGTTTGGTATCTTCTATCGATTATTATCTCTTATTTTATTTCACTCTTAAAATTATGTCTATTTCGAATATTTAAAAATAGATTTTAATTATGTAATTAATTAAAATGTTGATTTTAAGTAAATCATTGAATTAAGGTTTCAATCTAATTACAAGGGTGTTTTCTACTGCTATGACAGTTATTTGATTATGATTACAGATCATATTTTTGGTATCAGAGGAAAATTTATATTTAACTATGTGGATTGCTTGTGTATGTTGACAAGGTCAAGATTTAGGCAGGGTGAAGGAGAATTAACAGAATACAATCTAGAGAATTGATCAAGACATACTATGGAAATGGGAGATGACTTTAAGTTTGAATGAAATTTTTGTCAATCCTTCTTTGAAATGAAGGACATGGTCAAGGAACTTTACCGACAACTACAAATTAAGATGGAGCATGATGGAGGTGGTAAATTTTTTGAGAAACCTTCCTCCTCTTCGGGTGATGGTAAAGATAAAAAAAAGCTATTGAATCTATTCCTTCACTAAATCTAGATATTAAGTTTGAATTACCGATGTTTAATGGTGATATTAATATAGAGAAGTTGGATAATTGGATAAAGCAAATTGAAGTATATTGTAGGATCTAGAAGATTGTAGATGATGAGGCTAAAATTCACTTGGCTACTCTTCAAATGGGAGGAACAGCTCTCATCTGGTGGGAGAGTAAGTTAAATTAGAATGAGATTAATATAGGTAGCTTGATTTCTACTTGGAGTGAATTTGTTGATGCACTTAGAAAGTAATTTTATCCTTTAGGCTATATGTAGCAAGCCATGATGGATTGGAAATCTTTAAGATAAACTAAAGGCCAAAGTGTTCAAGATTATACACAAGAATTTAGGAAAAAGTATTTAAAGTTGAATATTTCTCTTTATACATAGGAAAAACTACTTAAATATATAGGTGGGTTGCATAGTTACTTGTAACACATGATTCTAGTTCTCAATCCCACTAGTCTAGATGAAGTATGTGTTAAAACCATTCATTTAGAAGATAGAGTAATAAAAAAATATATATATATTTTCCTAAAGTTAAAAGTAAGGAATCTAAATTTAAGCATTCTAAAGGGCAAAGTTCTATAAAGGGTAAAGAAAAATCCACTATTACTATTCATAAAGAAGAGGGTAATCTATTTTGAAATAATTGCAAGAAAAAACATGATGAGTCTAAGTGTTGGAAATCACATCTTGAGTTAAATCCTTTTAACAAGTTTAAGAAGAAAGATAAGAAATCTAATACTGTAGTTCAGGATTTGGGTTTAGATTCTAGGGATGAAACTAAGATCACAGCTATGAGTATGCATAATTGTTCTTCTCTTTCTATTTATAGCATTAAGTCATCTAATATTGCTTCCTCTTCAAAACAAAAATCTATGCATGATGATAAGAAAATAAATGAGTTGTTCCAAATTAGAATTGCTACAAAACATACTAATATTGACACTCTATTTGATAGTGTACACAAGCAAATTTGATTTTTGAAGAGATTGTTAAAATTTTAGGCTTAAAAACAACTCCCCATCTAAAACCCTATCCACTTGGTTGGGTGTATGATGTAAAATTGCAAGTAACTAAAGCTTGCAGATTGAAATTTGTCATTGCATCCAAATTCATGGATGAAGTTGATTTGGATGTAGTCCCTCTGGGCATATGCAAGATTATTTTAGGAAACCCTTATCTTTTTGATAGAAAATTAATATTTTATAGGGAAGAGAATAAGTACTTGCTTATTAAGGATGGCATTAAATATATAGTCAGAGCACATCATGTGAAACTGAGTCTTTCCTTGGTTACAGTAGGACAAATGGAAAGACTAATCAATTCAAGCAATATTTTTTGTCTCATGTTGATTAAGTCTAAAGAAAAAGAATATTCCCAAGCTATGGAAAATTGTGATCCTAAACATACGAAAGAATTGGTCGAAGTATTTTATAGTTATGAAGATGTGTTTCAAGATCCCAAAGGGTTACCCCCTAAAAGGGGAGTTCAACATTAAATTCAGTTGTTGTAGGATTCTCCTCTCCTAACATTGACATGTACAAGTTATCAATGGTGGAAAATGAGGAAATCAATAAGCACGTAATGGAACCTTTGGAAAAGGGTGTTATTCATCCTAGTACATCTCTTGTTGGTTTTCCTATCATTCTAGTTCCCAAGAAAGATGGCACATGGAGAATATGTGTTGATTTCCATGCTTTGAACAAAATTACTATTAAGAATCCTTACCCTCTTCCTCATATTGATGATTTGCTAGATAAATTAAATTATGCTATCTATTTCACCAAATTAGACTTGAAAAGTGGGTATCATCAGGTTAGGATTAATGATGGTGATATTTGGAAAACTACTTTTAAGACGAAATAGGGATTGTTTGAGTGTCTTGTCATTCCTTTTGGATTATGCAATGCATCAACTACATTCATGTGATTTATGAATGATGTTTTTAGGCCATTCCTTGATGAAATTTTTATAGTCTACTTAGATGATATTTTGATCTTAAATCAATCTTGGGAAGATCATGTGATTCATATTAGGAAAGTTATGGATGCATTAAGAAGGGATAAACTTTACTTTAAATTTTCTAGATGTGAATTCAGCAAGACCTCTTTGATTTACTTGGGTTATATTGTAGGACATGGTGAATTGAAAATTGATACTACAAAGGTGGAGGTTATAGTTAAATGGCTTAAACCCAATAATGTAACTAAGGTCAAAAGTTTTCTTGGTGCAGTACAATATTGGAGAAAATTCATTGCTAATATTTCACTTATTGCATAACCCTTGCATTCTTTGACTAGTACAAAATAGGTCTTTCATTGGGGAGGTAAGAAGCCAAATGCCTTCGATACTTTGAAGACAAAGATTAGTACTACTCCTATCTTGGAACTTCCTAATTTGAAAAATCCATTTGAGATCAAGATAGATGCAAGTGATTATGCTATGGGAGTTATTTTGATGTAGGGAAAGAAACCAGTATGCTATCATTCTGAGACCTTCACAAGTGTAGTAAAAACTATTTGAATTATGATAAGGAATTGTATGAATTGGTTCAAAGTGTTAATAAATTGAAATATTACTTGATGGGCAAGGAGATAGTGATACATACATATCATCATCCCCTCCAATATCTCTAGTCACAAGCCAAGCTACAATAGTCTAGGCATTTTCATTGGATGGATTTCCTACAATAGTTTCATCTTATGATAAGGTATAAGAAAGTTATTCAGAATAACTTTGCTGACATGATTTCTAGGCCTCCTATGGTAATTGCATCTATTCTTTTGTAACATAGTTCTTTGACTCATGAAATTTATAAATAATAGTATGTTGATGATGTTGACTTTAAGGATGTGTATAAAGACTTGATGAGTGGAAAATAGGTAGAAGAATCAGACTATCATGTGCATAATGGACTTTTGTATCATTTGGGTAAAATTTACATTCCTCTAAATGAAAGGGTGCACATGATTAGGGAACCACATACTTCTCTTATTTATGGTCATTTTGGAGTTGGTAAAATGGTTACACATTTAATAATGTATTGTTATTGGCCTCGTATGTAGGAAAATGTTTCCAAATATATCAAGGAGTGTGTTCTTTATGCCACAAGCAAACCTAGTAATAGGAAACTGGGACTTTACACTCCCTTACCTATTCCTACCCATCCTTGGGAAAGCATTTCTATGGACTTCATAGGGGGTTTGCCTATCTGACAGAGAAAACATGAATACTTATATGTGGTAGTGGATATATTTAGAAAGATGCGTGTTTTTATTCCTTGCACTAAACAAATTACAAGGGAAGGTATGGCACACTTGTTCTTTTAGTATGTATGGGTTCATTTTGGTTTACCCACTTCTATTGTTTTTATCAGGATTCTCAATTTCTTGGGGAATTTTGGTCAACACTATGGGAATTGAAGGACACTAAGTTGAATAAGAGCACTACATTTCATCCATAGACCGATGGGTAGATAGAGGTTATAAACTACACAGTGGTACATTTACTTAGGGGTTATTATAGTAAACATCCCAAGTTATGGGATGAGAATTTATGCTATTTACAAAATGCTTAAAACCATGCACTTCATTCTTTTACTATGAAATTGCCTTTTGAAGTTTGTTATGGATATTTGCCAAAATCTCCTCTAGATGTTTATTATGGATAGGATTCAACTGTTGATGAACGTAAATATGATATTAAAGCCAAGAATTTCATTGAAAAGATACAATAAGTACATCAAACTATCTGAGATTAGTTGGAGAAAAGTCAAGAAAAATACAAAGAAAGACATGATAAACATCATGTTGATTACTAGTTTGATATAGGTGATTTAGAATGGCTTCACATCAGTAAGGAAAGACTAAAAGGTGAAGGTAAAAACATGAAACCAATCTAGTATGGTCATTCTATATTACAGAAAAGATTGATAAAAATGATTTTCGATTGGATTTTCCATCTTATATGCAGATTTGTTCAATAGTGAATGTGGAAAATCTAAAATTGTATGAGCCTCTAATGATCGTAGATCATGATGAGAGTGTATCCATTCTTTTTGTTGATGATTTTACTATTGAGTATCTAACAAAATTGTAGGAAGATACAGTACTTGATAGGAATGTTCAGACATCATGAAGGGGAAATGTTGAATATCTTTGTGTTGGTCTTAAAGGGATGCACGAAAATAAGGCCAAATGGATTGAAGCCAAAAAAGTGAGGGAGCGATACCTTCACCTCTTTGCCAATTAATTGACATTTGGAGGTCTAAAATCTCCTAGTGGGGAGGATTAATCCAAGTGGATCTATATTTTGCTCCAAAAATAAAGTCTTCAAATTTTAGTCTTATCAATGCCATGGAGAATGGCTCATCAAGAGATTTTTGACACATTTCATGGTTTTTAAAAAGGAGCATGTATGCATGAGTTATGGAATCTAGAAGATCATTTTGGGAAAATTAAAAAAAATGGGTTTTATCAACAAGCGACAAGAGGTCAACATTCGATGAATGTTGACAAGTGGTGAATGGGACATTTGACCATGTGGTGGGTATTCAAGCTACCACGTGTCTTGCTACCAATTTATAATGATCCAATTTTTATAAATATATAATTAATTAAAGTTACATGCTTATTATAACATTTTATCCAACTTTCCATGTGACCCCTCATTCTTCCACGTATATGCTACAAGAATCTATGTTTCATGCCACATGGTTCCCACATACCTCACATGCCATGCCAAACTTCCCACAAACTACCATCATTCCCATGAAATCAAAGGTAATGCTAATCAAATGGCAATGTTACCATGAATTTCATGGCACTTTAATAATTTTCAAACCTCCCACCTTACCAATGTGAGATATTAGATTTACATTGACCACCAAAATCATTGGAGTGGGATTTGAACTTTGAAATCTTGGATAAAAGGATAAACATTTAACCAATGCACCATGGAGCTCAAACACTATAAACTGAGCTCAAGATTCTATTTGAAGACAAGTTTTGGATGTGAATAGTGTTTCCAAGCCATGTAAAGAGTGTGGAGAGAAACAAAGATAGATTTTGTGACTCGAACCAATTAATATAGTTTCAAGAGATTATTGAAGATAGATTTGAAGGTCATAAGACAATTTTTAAAGACTTATTATTGTAAAGTTATTTATATAAAATCAATAAGGAGTGATCCCCGATTAGAGCAGATCTAAAGATGTAGGCTTTATATCCAAATTCCATTATCAAATCATTTGGTATCTTCTAGCGATTATTGTCTCTTATTTTATTTCACTCTTAAAATTATGCCTATTTTGGATATTTAAAAACTAATTTTAATTTTGTAATCAATTAAAATGTCAATTTTAAGTAAATCATTGAATTAAGGTTTTGATCCAATTTTAAGTGTGTTTTCTATTGATATGGCACTTGTTTGATTATGATTATTGATCACATAATGGGAGGATGATATTATTACCCATATATTGATTTATAATTTATAGCAAGGTTCGGATGAGATTGAAAAGTTTAAATGGAAGAGGAATGAATTATGTTACAAAGATTATATTTATGTTATAATTATCTTATCAAATAGAAAATCCTTCAATAAATTCATGCATCTCCACTTGGTGGTCACTTAGGGTTTATTAAAACCTATTGTAAAGTCAAGAAGGATTTTTAGTAGAAAGGAATAAAGGGGGATGTATAGAAATATGTGGTTGAATGTATGGTATATTAAAAAAATAAATGTGAAACCATTAAGAACCTAGGTCTTTTACAACCCTTATCCATCCCTAGTCAAAGATGGGAATAGGTATTTATGGATTTCATTACTAGGTTACCATGGTCTAAAGGTAAAATTGTTATCATGGTTGTTGTGGATAGGCACAAAAATTATGCTTATTTTTGTTCTTTATCTCAACCATAGGTGGTCAGTATAGTAGATTCTACCTTCCTCAATACAGTTCAAAAATTGCATGGTACTTCCAAGATTATTATTAGTGATCAAGATCCCATATTCACTAGTAATTTTTGGGCATTTTTTTTTAGATGTTTGAGAACCCAATTGTCGCATATCTCATCCTATCATCCTCAATCTGATATACAAATTGAGGTAGTCAATAATTGTTTAAAAGGGTACCTTCATTTCTTTGTGTCAAATAAACAAGATAAATTGGTTTAGTGGCTACCTTTGGCTGAATGGTTGAATAATACTTTAGTGCATAATTCATCAAAAATGTTTGATTTTATGGCATTGTATGGATACCATTATCCATACCCCACTTCACCCTTGAATACCCACCCAAAGGTGTGTGTAGTGGAGGTACACATTCAACATCAACAATAAGTCCTTGCTAGTTTATGTGAAAATTTAGTTTTGGCCCAGAATCACATGAAGTAATATGTAAATCAACATAGGAGTGAGAGGAATTTCAAAATTAGTGATTGGGTGTTTTTTCACTTGAATTCATATTAGTAGATGTCCTTAAATCAATATAAAAAGGATAATAAGATACCTACCATGTATTATGACCTTTATAATATCTTGTAAAAAATTGGTAGTGTGGCCTACAAGATGGAATTTCCTCCATCCACTCACATTCATCTAGTATTTCATGTATCTTGCCTTAATAAGTCAATGGAAATATAGTTACCACTCAAACTAAGTTATCAACATTAGATGAGGAAGGGAGGGTTATTATTGATCTTGAAGTAGTCATTCAAATATACACTAAGAAGCTATGGTCTAGACTAATTATTGAGTATCTGATCAAATGGAAAAATCTACCTTCTAAATATGCTATATGGGATGATGAATCATTCATGTAACAACAATCTCAATATTGAGAAAAATGTTTTTTTGAAGGTGAGGGCCATGTTAGATCCTCAATTGTGGGTGTGTCTAGGGATATGTGTAGTTGACTTGTGGCTTACATAATCCTTTCGCATATTATTTTACATTTATCTATGCATTCATATACTTAATAGTTCAGCCTATGGGTGGCACATAGACTTGTTAGAATATATATAAGAGGTAGGGTTAGTTATTCATCATCATATTTGATTATTCTTTCTCATTTCACCCTTGAAGTGGCTTATCTATTATTCATAATTTCTATATTTCCATATCATTATGATATATTGTTGTATTTATACTTATTTAGAGAATTAATATCATTCCAAATTTCCATCAAATGTTATGATCTATTTGATGGAGTTTTATTATAGTATGGTATAAGATATTTTTCATGCATTGAAATACCTTGAATGGATATCATTATTTTTTAGAAGTTCATGTTTCCCGCACTGAGTTTTGAAGTTAGTTGGCAGTTTTGTGTGAGCATCTTGCAAAGAAGAGTTTGAACTTGTATGACCTAAGTTGAAGCATATGATGACCTTAAGATCATGAGATTTTTTAATATATAGTTGTTTTCCATGGTTTTTTACCAAATTTGAGTGTATACCGTAGTTGTTCAAGATAGATTTTTTTGTATAAGCCCAGGCCTTTTATGAATAGTGTTTTGAGAAATGATTCAAATGGTTGTTAGACCTAAAATGTGTTATGGACATAAATTAAAGTTGGATAAGGTATATTTGAGTGGAATATTATGTTTTCCTTCTATGTGAGGTGTTTTAATAAGCTTTAATAGATATCAAAGGGTAATGTATTGCTAAGAAGGCCTATTCGGTCTCTATAAAGCTTAAAAAAGGAGTAAGGGCTAATTGAGCTATGGCTGACCTAATGTTTTAATTTATTCATAATTAAGGAATGATATTTTTAATATAATAATAACTATTCATGGCCAACCTAAGAGATAAGAATGTGCGGTCAACTAAGAAAGATACGATCGAGTGACTTATATAAAATCAAGGTAGTTTAGTCCTATTTGGTGTGGCTAGAGAGAGTGAAGAGGATAATCAAATGATATAGATCATTGGTGAGTATAATAAGGTCATGTAGACCATAATATAAGTATAATTAATATCTAAAAATGTTCTACATAAGAGGATCAAGGTCAAAAGACCTAATCAGATCATGAAGAGGGCTAGTTGATCGAAGAAGGATAGATGGTAGTTTGAGAGGCATAAAAGTAAGTGAAGAGCTTGAGAAGATCATCATATATTTTTTGAAAAATAGGTTTTTATAAAGGTGATAATTTATATCATATGGTTGAGTTTGTGCTGAGTCATCTAAGGCATTGATACCTCCTTGCAAGTGGGTGTTTGTTAAAGCCTAGTTGAGATGATGTTGAGCTAATTGGGGTTGTTGCTCCATGTGGAGTTGGTGCTTCACTAAAGATTAAGTTTTGTCTTATAATAATTTATTCCATTTGATTCATCAGTGGGTTTTATTAACTTTAAGGTTTTCCCACATATATGCTATGTTCATGTGTTTCATACTTTAATGATTTAGTGCTTATGATTGCAAAGATGAGCATGCCTATTAGAATGGTTCATATATGATTAAGTAGAATTGAATGAAAAGTTTTGAATATTGATTCACCTCCCCCCCCCACCACTTAGTTATTTAGCTTCCAAAAAATAAAGTGGAAAATCTTAGTAGTGGGATTCAATCATGGATCATAAACACTAAGCATCCATGAGCATCAAGAACATTATTTATCTCACACAAATCATAGGCTATCAATCCCCTTTGCACACATTATTGAAGTTAATCTAGGAAGCCATGCTAGATTGGAACATATTCAATAAATATTTATCACCATTCATAATCTCTATTACATAGAACATTGACACTCTTTCCTGCATATTGCCATGTCAACTCCAATAGATCATCTCCAAAATTAACACTATGTAGCTACAGTTGTAGGATACATATTTAATGGTTCCGTCTTTGACAAATCCACCTCCATCCATTTAAGTAATGAATAGTGTAGATTTTTAAAATTTTAGAATATATTTTATCTACAAAGAGTAGCCTATCTGTGCTAAAATGGAAGCCATCTTTGAAGTACACAAGGAATATGTACAAGTCCTAGATATTGTTGTGCATTAGGATAAGTAGATATCCCAAAGAATTCTTGATTGGAAGTAGCACCTTGGAAAATCCTTGGCTATTATTAAATCATAGCTCAAAATGATGGATAAAATTAAAGTTGTAATGAGTGATCAAACAACTAATAGATAAGCAATAACCTATGCACTTCAAAAATTATTAAACTCCATGGATACCATGATGTAGAAGCTCCATGTGTGGTATAATGAGACAATGTGCAACAAATTTGAGGCTATTCAAGGTTAAATGAATATAGGAAATTTGGATGGTATTATGTTAGATATGCAACTTATGTTGTTGAATGACAAATACTTACTTACCATCCTAGAAGAAGAAGATTTAAAAAATATGATGGCCATTCATATTCCACTATGGATTTTACTTACCATGGTGTGGGAAGTACTTGATAATTAGAAAAATCTTAAGCATGATCTCTTGTAGGCTGAACTAGCTATTATGTAAATCATAGAAGAACCTAATTTCATTCCATCATAAGATCTCCAAGTAATTTTTTAGAATATAAAGTTAGATACAAAGGTGCAGTATGAGTATCCACAACCTAAACATCTACCTAGCCAAACATCAACACAACCTCCACAGTCTATATGATCTATTTGATGTATTCGGCCTTGTAAACCAAGTGATAAATATAAAAATGCAAAGATTATTTATTTTAGTATGTTGAAAGGATGGAATGTGAAGAGAGAAAACCATTTTTAAAACTATATATGGTGCTCTTATGTAATGGAATATAGTTCCGATTTGTGATAGATATTAATAAAATAGTTTTGTTATAGTTATCCTAATATCTTTTTACATATGCCTAGTGTGAAGTGTTTAGTCTATTTTGTTTTATCTTGTTATATCTTATACTATTTTATTTATGTTCTAGAATTTGTAATATCATGTTAGTTTATAGAATCCTTGAACATTCACACGATTGGAATTTTATTTCAATTTATCTTCTAGGAGATACCTTGAAGTGCCTTGTAATACCTTAAAGGTTAACCTTATGCATGTTTTAATGTAATATCATAAGAGATATATTTAATGTAACATTGATTTTAATTCAATTTCATTCAAGGCATCTTGCAGGAGATACTAATGGTTGTCACCAGCATGGGCCTTCACATTGTATTTTTATGAAAAACTAAGACTAATGACATAGTCCTCACCAAAAAACACAACCCTTAAAAATTATAGATACTTACATCAACTGATTACATAGAAATGCATTTATAATATTGATTATTAAAATGATTACATCAACTAAATAAACTTAAAACTATAGTTGTAACAAATCCCTTGCAAGAATTAGTGTGTCCTCTTCTACTATCTGTTGTCAAAAAACTACTTTCCCTATTTTTTGCATACTATTATCATGTGGAGAGAATAACTTCAAGCTCTATTCACTCCTATCTCTTCTCTCCAACTACTGATGTGTGGAAATATACTATGTCACTTCTCTCAAGTGTTGTTGCCCATGAATATCCTCTACCCAGTTCTCTTTTAGTTGATGTTATGCTAACTTATACTATACACCTTCCACTTTATATTTTATTATCTTATCTCTTTTTGTCTCTACTACCTTATGTCTTTTATGCCTTCTTCCTTGTTTCCCCCAAATGGCAAATGGGTCCCAAAAATTCAAATCTAAACTACCCCTGTTGTAAAATTTTGGAGTTGGATGGGTAGGTGAGGAGGACAAGGAAAGAATAACATTTTAACACTCCCCCATATTTTTGACCTTCCTATCATGGTCTACAAGACTTTTCTTAACCTTTAAAACATATTGGTAGCTTTTATTTATCTACATATATCTATTTTAAATAATTCTCTACATGTCTAGATTCATTACTAAAGTCTATAGCTTCATTGTTGAAGTCTATGGCTAGATTGTTAAAGTCCATAACTACCCTACTAAAGTTTATACCTATAACATCTAAGTCCATAGATGGACTATTGATCTTCATAGCTACCCTAGTGAAGTCCATAACTAGATTTTTTAAGTATCTAGCTATCCTAATAAAGTCCATATCTTGACTATTAATGTCCATAACTAGACTATTAAATTCCATAACTACCTTAATGAAGTTTGTAGCTAGGTTATTGAATTACATAGCTAGGCTGTTGGAGTCTAGAGTTGGCTTGTTGGAGTCTAAAGCTATCTGTTTAGAGTTTGGATCTGTGCTATTGGAGTCTAAAACTTGCATGTTGGAGTATGAAGTCAACATAAAACCTTATATACCCAATGTTGTTGTATTAATAACCCCTAACCTTAATCTTAAGTTCATGAATATATATTTGATAATGGTTTAGTGAAAACATCAAGTCTTATGACCCACTTGACTCCTATGACCTATTTTCCTTTTGGTAGTTCAACTAACTCCCATGTTTATCTTGTGTTATGTCTCTCTATCTTGCCTTTGAAAGTGCATAATATTTAATCTATTTTCTTTTGTGTTTTCTATCTTGCATTATGTTGTTGATGTTTTAGAATTTTTAACACTTTATTAGTTTATGGAATCCTTGAACATACACACAATTGGAACTTTTAATCAAGGTATATCCTAGGAGATATCTTGAAGTGCCTTATAATACCTTCAAGGGTACCCTTATCCATGTTTTAAGGGTATCTCCTAGGAGACACCTTCAAGGTATCCTTGATTGTACTAATATGTTATTTAAAGTATATTCTAGGAGATACCTTGATGTTCCTTCTAATACCTTCAAGGTTACCCTTATGCATGTTTGAAAGGTATCCCCTAACAATAATTTAAAGGTACCCTTGATTGTACTATAGTTTTCTTTAAGGTATCTTCTAGGAGATACCTTGAAGTGTTTTAGTGGACTTTTATGGGTTTTCCTAATAGATACATTGAACATACACATGATTGGAACAATATTTCAAGGTATCTCCTAGGAAATACCTTAAAGGGCCTTGTAATAACTTCAATGTTGACTGTAATGGTTATTTTAAGGGTTTTGATATAACCATGGCATGCAGGTGTAGTTGAGTTATGGATATATATAACTAACACACAAATATATTTATGAACAACCTACATAGTTTCTTGGTCAAAATTCAGAACCACCAATTCTAATTATGAGAAGCTAGGAGTTAATTTGAAAATATATATTATATTATGTTATTTATGTTCTAAAATTGTTAATACCATGTTAGTTTATGGAGTCCTTGAACATGCACACAATTGTATTTTTTTTTCAATGTATCTCTTACAAGATACCTTAAAGGGCCTTAAAATACCTTCAACGGTATCCTTATGCATGTTAGAAAGGTATCTCCCAAGAGATACCTTCAAATTTACCCTTGTTTATACTATAATGTTATTCAAGGTATCTTCTAGGAGATATCGTTAAGGGTCTTATAGTACCTTCAAGGGTTTTCTTAGTTGATACCTTGAACATGCACATGATTGGAATTTTATTTTAAGGTATCTCTTAGGAGATACACTGAAGGGATTTTTAATACCTTCAATGTTGATTGCAATGGTCATTATAAGGATTTTGATAAAACTATGTCATGTAGGGGACAATCAACTTTATATATATATATATATATATATATATATATATATATATATATATATATAGAGAGAGAGAGAGAGAGAGAGAAAGAGAGAGTTAATGAGTAAATATATTCATAAGGAATAACCAATTTAGTGAAATTTGTCATGTAAACATCTCATTGGGTTCCAAATTCAATGTTTTCTAGATTATGTTTAAATTGAGCCCTTATGCAAGGAAAACACATTGAACACAACCATTTATACCTTACATACACCACAACTAATAAGTGATGCATAAATGTATTGTAAAAATGAACTTGAGTTTATTCAAGGCAACCCTAGTCCTGTTTATACTAGGCATCATAGTAGTGTCATCTGTTACCCAAGCCAAGCCTGGGCCACCTCTAGCTAATACAATTTCAAATGAAATTTTATATATTTTTATGCATTGAACCCATACACTAATTAATTATTATTTCCTTTCCTAAAAAATAGGGGTTTTTATCTTACCATGCTACATATTAAATCAAAAACCTATAAATATTTATTGCATTTATTTTTAAAAAAAATAATTTTAAATCATTTAACTACCAACAATAGTTTGAAAAGCTTGAAAGTGAATGGTTTTAAACTATATTCTTTATTATAGTCCCTTGAATGTTGAATCAATGATTCTAAAAATTTATTTTGTAACCAATATAATGCAATTAAGGAAGTCATGAATTCTTAGTTAACAGTGACTTAGTCCTCTTAATCAATAATTTTAGAGTAATGACTAGCTAAAAATTATGCTTAATGATTTGCTAAAAGTTTTAATAGGATTTCAGGGCTTCTATGAAATTAAAACATAAATTTACGAATAAAATTTAAATGTTTAGTAATTAAATATTTAGAAAAAATATTTGAATTTAATACAATGTGGAGACAGGATCACATAATGGATCAAAATTTATTATATTCACTATCAATGAAGCTTATATACTGTAAATAAAATATCTAAGTATAATACAAAATAATCTGACCTTACAAAACATGCAAAAATTTACACAATATTGACTATTATTTAATGTATTTCAACTATATCATCCTAGGCTTCAATTTTATCATGTCAGACTTCAAATTTCCCATGTTAGGATCAAAATATGATTTTCATCATCAAAATTTTATCGACAGAATAATCTCCAACCCCACAATGACATCATGACTATTATCACAATTTATCCAAAATTAAGAACATTTCATATGTGAAAAAGTATACTTCTTTAAAGTATAATTACTAAATATATAACATAATCACTTGGAAGAAAAAATTCACCATTAATCTCTTAGAGTGGAGACTTGTTGCAGCCAAAAAAATTATACCAATATGGTATGGTTATCTGCATATGCACTTTGATAATGATCCCCCAATTCATTATATTGATCTCAAATTTAATTTTCAAATTAGTTTATGTTTCAAAATTTACAATTGGATAATAAAACTAATGTCAAAACACAAATATTTTATAGTCTATTTATAAGTAAAAAATAAGTAACATTGTCACTCCTCACAATGATATGTCTAGTCATGAATCAATCCTTTATTAAATAATTTAAAATCATACCATCATTGACACCTTGACACAAAATGAATTTCTTAGATGTCAACATTTTCATCTTTGTCAAATTAATTTAACATGATCATGATATTGAATATTAACACCTTAGCACAATATTAGTATGTCGAATAACACCCTATTAATCTCATATCAATTTAACACATTCAAAGAGTACTTAAACAAGGATTTCTCTCTTATGATCTCATTACTAAGGATTTTTACTATATATAGGAGGTAAGGTTAGTTATTCATCATCATATTTAAGTATTCATTCTTATTGCAAGCATTTGAGAGGTTGCACCCTTGAAGTGGTTTATCTATTATTCATAATTGTTGTTATATTTCCATATCATTATGATATATTGTTGTATTTATACTTATTTTGTGAATTAATATCATTCCATCTTTCCTTTAGATATTATGATATATTTGATGGATTTTGATTTGAGTGTGGTATAATATCTTTTTCATGCATTTAATTAGTTGTCAAAAATTCATGTTTTTGTCACTAAGTTTTGAAGTCAATTGGTAGTTTTGTGTGAGCATATTGTAGAGAAGAGTTGATAATTCTATGCCTTGATTTGAAGCATATGATGAATTTTGTAATTACCCTAAGGTCATGAGATTTTTAAATATTTTTTTTCCATGGTTTTTTTCCAAATTTGAGTGTATACCATAGTTGTTCAAGAAAAATTTTCTATATATGCATAGGGCTTTTATGAGCAATGTTTTGAGAAAGGTTTCAAGTGGTGGTTCGACCTAAAATGTGTTATGGACCCAAATTAAAATTAGATAAGGTGTATTTGAGTGGAATATGATGTGTTCCTTCCATTTGAGGTTTTTTAATAAGCTAAAATAAATATTTAAGGGTAATGTGTTACTATGAAGGCCTATTAGGTCTCTATAAAGCCTAAAAAAGGAGCAAGGGATAATTAAGCTATGGCCAACCTAGTGTTTTGACTTATTCATGATTAAGGAATTTTATTTTTAATGTGATAATACCTATTCATTTCCAATGTGTGAGATAATAATGTGTGTTCAAATAAGAAGGATATGATCAAGTGACTTGTATAAAATCAAGGTAGTTTAGGCCTATTTGGTGTACTTAGAGAGAGTGAAGAGGATAAACAAATGATATAAATCATTGGTGAGAAGAATAAGGTCATGTATATGATATATCTACACACTAATAAGAAGGGGCAAGGGTGAATTAGTGTTTCAAAATAGTTCAGTTTAATTCCCAACTCTTCAAGTTACTTAACCAATCACATCAATATGCAAGATAGATGAATCAAAGAACAAACATAAATGTAACCATTACACAAATATTTATGTGGGAAAACCTCATAGGAAATAAAACCCACTCTCAAGTATATAAAAAAATGGAATAAAATCCTACAATATTATCACAAACATGAAGCTTTAGTGAAACACCCACTTCACAAGGAGCACAAACCCCTAAGGTTGACAAGCACCAACTTGCCTAAGATGTTGAGCAGCAACACAAAACCTATAAAATTAAAAATTATTAAACTTTGATTGCTTCTAAATCCAATAGAGAAACCCTAAAATAATACTCTTCTTTAATTCTCCAAGTCCACACAAGTCACCAACACCAAGCTATCTCTTCAACACAATCAAATAACCCCTTCACAAATCTTTTGCTCATATTCAAATATACACTCATAAATATAGTAAAAATAATAAATAGAATAAAAAAATTATTATAATTCTAATGAAATTTTTATCAACTCAATCTCATACAAACATTGGTCACCAAGACCCCCAATAACCTTTTCACAAGGTCTTCAAACATCAACACATACTTTTTTGTCTAGCTTGACACACCTCCTAAAAAGGGCATAGACCATATTGTATATATACCAATATTAATTATGGTCAACCATATATATTTATAAAATTTTATGAATAATTATTTATGTCTCCCAATGTCATCCATGATCCTCTACACAAGCTTTCATTACCATACCATGAGCTCATGTCACATACACCTCACAAATGAAGCATAGCTCCACTTGTGTGACAATATTTGACCAATAGGAGATTGGTAAAATACCTAAAATAACTATAGAATATATTAAATAATTCCTCAACACTTTCCAATCTTTGAGAATACTTGATCTGATCGTATGCCTTATAAACAAACTCAAACATCCAAACTGAGTTCCTTTGGCTAGCAAAACCATCATGGTCAACTATGAGTCAACCATTCAATCACCTCCAAGTGAATAGGAAGAATAATAATTTCATGTATATAGGTAATATATCCCATTAATCACCTCCAAGATATCAAACCCATCCCTACTCACTGATTAGGCCTTCTAATTCCACTTCTCACTCTGACTAGTCTTTTTCACTCATGGCACCCTTTCCTTCATATCGACTAGGCAACTTTGAGGAAATATAAATTTGACATAGAGAAATGAATATTATTTAAATTTTCAATTAATTTTTTAATCAATTCACAATATTCATCTTATAACCATTTTTTCTCCTAGTTACTTTTATAAATCTCTCACAATATCAAAAATATTGTTAAGAAGCACTTTTCTATGGGACCTAAAAATAGTCAAGATTGATAGAAAACATAACCATAAGAATAGAGGAGTACTATAAAACCTAAAATAATCATCTTGGCCATCCACCATATTTTTGATCACCTACAAGAAACATCTTTCCAATTAGGTCTAAGACTAAGGTTTTTGCACATAAAAACCTGCTTAACTTCTTAGCAATCATTCATAAAGAATATGACCTTAATCCATGAAATAATTATTATAAAAACTTATTAGGAGACCTAATAAAATAATCTAAAAGTATCATCTCCCCATGAAAATTTGACATGAGCTGATGAACATGAGAATTTTCCTCTCGAGCTTAAAATACACCATCTGAGCACCCTCTGAAGCACATGAAGTCATTTCTAACTTTATCTCTCATATGTTAACCTATGAATTATTTAATAAACTTTTACACACTTATATAATCATATCCCATGTAGATATAATGTCAAATACCCTAAAATCGCTCATTAACCCTTCACAAGGCCTCATAAGCCCATCTAAGCCAAGTAGGCCAATGGCCAAACTATCTTTCAGACCACTTTCCACATCTTTAAAAACATATATATAACCTATTATCATCCTATACATTTCCAACATGCATATTATAGTCATACTAAGCTCCATATCATGGCACATAAGCCAAAGCACTCAAGATCCCTTAGGCAATCATGCAAGATCAAGCCTATAAGGTACAAACTAAACTGTATGCCTTATGAAGGCCACATGAATTCAAACATTAAGCATATAAAACATTATTAAAAAGTCAAAAATCATCAAACTAATCTCCATTCATCCATACAACATCCATCTAGGACACCCATGCATACCCTTGCAAGTATCACATGGCTCCAAGTATATTAGACCACCATGTTCCATCACTCTGACATGTTAGACCACTTTGTCATTACTAATGCCAATTTACATAAATGAAAACACATATACCATTAATATCATAACAATATCCCCCTTTGTCATTGATGGAAACATTCCTTTTCTCTCTCCCTATTTGTCAAAATGATAAAGTGGACTCTTTTCAACATGAGGCACCATAGAAAATAAGCAAATGAGTTATAATAAACTCATGAAAAATTCTCACCTATAGGAAATCTTATAAAAATGGACCATTCAGACCTAAAATAGGCACAACTCCCCCTTGCAAGATGCTCTCACATAGAAACTACTCTTGAACCATCAAGATCCTTAGACCTGTCACCAATTTTCAAGGCAACATAGCCCTACGTAAGACCCTAATCAAATTTGAAGGATCCACCCTTAATATACACAAGCATTTTACACCTACAAGACCTCCAAGAATAGCTAACATCAACTTAAATAACAACATGAGCACCACAACACTATGTAAGCTCACATACCATTGCACTCAAGGCACCTTGCAGACCACCAAAGGCACTTCAAGCACACAAAAATACCTTAAATATACTTAGAATAGGTCAAAATTATAAACTAGAACCAAAAATTCCAACATTCTTTTGAAAACTTTCTAAAAAATCTTCATTTTCTTCACTAGGCCTACTTGGACTCCTTGTAGCCCTATCTGGCCATTTTAAACCTCATAAATATCTACAATGATCATTTCAAACCTTAAAATTACATATTTTAACTCCACTACCATTCCCCCTTAGACATTCCAAGAATGAACTTTCGAATCATCCCTCTTAGCATAGTTCCTTCTTTAGCCTACCAGTCAATTATGCCTCCTAGTGAGCTAAAACTTGAATCAAATGAATTATAATCACTTCTAGACCACTGTAAAAATTTATTAAGATACCAATTTGGCCCATTCACCTAATTATGAATATTAAACCTTCTAGCTTTAAATTTTGACCACTTGTCCAAATATGCCCAAATTACTATGCCTTCAAAGTAGCATTTGGTCAAAAGTCAACCTCTGATCAATGCAGACACTTGAGATGGATACCACAACTGGAGACCACCAAAAATCATTACAATGCCAAATTTCAAGCCACCACACATTTGGGAACCATGACTTCCTTTAAGCCACCAAACACATGCTCTTGAGAAGAAAAGCTAGTGACCGCTCAAAACACACCACCTATTACACAAGGATTAAACAACCTATGAAACCACCTAGAGTATTTATCAAACACATTTTTATACCTTCTTGAACATAAAATAATTCGTGATACATATTTATTCTTTAAATGACCTTTGAAACCAAGCATTTTGTGCATATAGACTAAAACCTACAACAGGCACCTTGACTAAATGGTCAAAATCACATCTGAGCACCTCAACAAAATTAAAAAGATATATTTCCTCCTTTGACATACCAAAAACAACTTTAATCACTTATTATAAAGCTTATACCCACCTTAGAACACTATATGAGCTATCTTGGCACTTTCTAAGTAGTCATCACTGCCAAAAATGGTCAACTTAGACTTTTGACCATAAAACACACATCTAAGATATAAAGACCTCAAAAAATTTGGGAATGACTCATGACAATATTTATCAAGACCTCATACAAGACACTTATTCCTTCTCCTTTAAATCATCATTCAACCAAGGCATCAAAAATTGATCAGAAAGATATTTTAGGACCAAGAGACCTGAACATACCTCTTGAATAAACAATCTTGATTATTCACCTACAAGAGTCTCTTTTGAAGCATAGATAGAGACCTCTAATCCCGTAAGACTAATTTATAATAGTGTGAATCCTAGAGTGGTCCACATCTTATCATATTCTTCTTCCTCTTTGGTCAACACAGTCTTATTCTTCTTCTTTTTCTTCTTTGACTTGCCTGTGACTATCTCTTCTATTCTTAAAATTTTCTCCTCCTCTCTCAGACTTGAATAGGAAACAAATGAGGATGACACTATGTCTTGATATATATTATCAACTGAATTGACATTTTCAAGGTCTGAAAATGGTTGATCTTTATAGGAAATATCATCATCTATAGCTAGAGAATGATCCATACTTATCTTGAGGCTGTATTGATTTTCTTACCCTTCATCTTGCAATCATTAGCCTTATGATCAAACTCATGAAAAATATGATAGTATCCATTAAATTTCAAGTGCTTGATGG
This sequence comes from Torreya grandis, assembly GCA_037957365.1. Taxonomy (NCBI): domain Eukaryota; kingdom Viridiplantae; phylum Streptophyta; class Pinopsida; order Cupressales; family Taxaceae; genus Torreya; species Torreya grandis. Next base: position 114,622 of record JARHVA010000926.1, on the reverse strand, counting down.
CATTAGTCTATCTTACCTTGTTGGAGATAACACCCTTAGCTTGGGTATTGATTTTTGCAGGTTTGTCTTTCTCCTCTTCAATACTTTTCTCCTTTGTTTGAGATATTACTATTGCCTTCTCAATAAAACCCAGACTTGTTCTATCACTTAAATAATTTTGATTCATAAACATAATGTCAATATCATTTGTTTTTTTTTCATAATTGAAAAAAGACTTAGCCTTACGCAAAACTTTCTCCAATTCATCATTCAAAAACTTGTTTTATATAATCAACTTGGAACACTCTTCTTCCTTACCTTTTAGGCTTAAAAATATAGACTCGAATTTGGAATTTAAGAACATGCTTGATCCTCCATGATCCCTATTATCTTTAGTTATTTTAGATTCAAAAATACTAAATTGAACTTCACAGTCTTTCAAATTGGCCTTCAAACCTTTACATACCTTTAATTCAATTTTCAAATCTTCAAGAGCAATTTTTAGTTCACTCTCATAGTTTGGAATGTCTTCCTAATCTTATTCATCTAATCCACTCTATTTTCCTTCAATTTGATATGAAAAATCACATTCATCATCTAATTCGATTTCCATGAAAAGAACTTCATCATCCTCAGCTTCACTTTCATTATGACTATTATCAGATTGACTATCATAGCCTACTTCTAAGTCACTATCCTCCATATTTGTGAATAGACTCCTTTTGTCCTTATATAAATTCTTTTTTTTATAAAACTTCTTAAATGATCTCTTATTTATATCAGAGATAAAACCTTTCTTACCATCTGCTTGATCCTCATCCTCATCTTTCTTATGCTTGTGAGGAAATTTGATTGCAAAATGTTCTACTTCACCACAGTTGAAGCACATAAAAGTAAGATTACCTCTGTACTTCCTTGATCCAATATTCATCCTGATTATAAATTAATAAATTAAGTCATCTTAAGATATATTATCTCACATCGTATCTTTTCCTTGAGACCCTTAATTTGTGTTTTCTTTTCTTTAGGCATGTTCTATGCTTTGAAAGCAACATCCTTCTTAGGAGGCTTGTCTTCATTTATCCTCATCTCATAAGCAGTGAGAGATCCATAAAGCTCATCCATCTTTATTAGTGTAAGATCATGACTTTCCTCAATTACAGATACTTTGGAGTCAAACTTGTAAGATAGAGATCTTAATGCCTCTTGAACAACAACATCCTCTTTGAGATCTTCTCCAAGGTCCTTGATCATATTGACCACATCATCAACTCTATTCAATAAAGATGCCAAAAAATCCTCCTAATTCATTTTGAGACTCTCAAACTATCTTATGAAATTTTGTAATTTTGCTTACTTGACCTTTGAGTTTTCGTCATAGATTGTCTTCAACTTAGTCCACATATCTTTAGCTGTTTGATAGTGAATGACCTTTAAGAACTCAATCTCTGATAGGCCACTATAAATAGTATCTATAGCCATTGAATTGATTTCAAATAGTTTCTTATTAGTAGAACTAGTAGGAACAACATCCATCAACAACAATCTTCCAAACATCAAATCCTAGAGCCATGATAAAAGTCTGAATCCTTAAAATCTAAAAGGCATAGTTAGAACCATTAAATAATGGAGCTTGTTTGGAAGAGAAAACACCTTACATTATTTGACTTTCCATTGTACTTACAATCACCTTTCAAGATGTTAAGCCTCAAAAAGGAATTTCTCTAATACCAATTGATAGAGGTGGACACCACTGATAGGGGGGTGAATCAATGTTTAATAATAATGCAATTAAATTCCCAACTCTTCAATATACTTAACCAATCACATCAATATACAAAATAAGTGAATCAAAGAACAAACATGAATGTACCCATTACACATAGATTTATGTGGGAAACCCTCATGGGGGAGAAAATACACTCTCAAGTTTCAAAAATAATGGACTAGAGTCCTATAAAATGATCATAAACAAGGGACTTTAGTGAAGCACCCAGTTCACAAGGAGCACCAACCCCTAAGGTTGACAAGCACCAACTTGCCTAAGATGTTGAGCACCAACACAAAACCTAACAAATGAAAAATTATTGAAATTTTATTTATTATCAATATAATAGAGAAACCTTGCAAGAAAACTCCTCTCCAAGTATAAAACTCCACATGAGTCACCAACACCAAGCTATCTCTTCAACACAAGCATATAACCCCTTCACAAATCGTTCACTCATATTCAAATATGCACTCATAAGTATAGTAAAAATAATCATTAGAATAAAAAAATTATGCTGATTCTAATGAATTTTTTTCTACTCAATCTCATACAAACATTTATCATCAAAACCCCCAACAACCTTCACACAAGGTCTTTAAACATCAACACATACTTGTCTAGCTTGACACACATCTCCTAAAAAGGGCATAAAACATGTTGTATATATACCAATATTAATTATGTTTAGACATATATCTTTATAAAATTTTATAAAGAATTATTTATGTCTCCCAAGGTCAGCCATGATCCTTTACACAAGATTTTTAAACCATACCATGAGCTCATGTCACAAACACCTCACAAACAAAGCATAACTCCACTTGTGTGACTATGTTTGACCAATAGGATATTGGAAAAACCCTTAAAATTAGTAAAAATATATTAAATAATCCTTTAACACTCTCGAATCTCAATAATACTTGATTTGATCATCTACCCTGCAAACAAACTCAAACATCAAACTGAGTTCCTTTTGTTAGAAAAATTGTCATGGTGAACTATAATTCAACCATTCAATCACATAAAATTGACTAGGAATAGTAATAATCTAATGGATAGATGAAATACATCCCCTATATCGCCTCTAAGAGCTCAGACCCATCCCTACTCACTGATTAGGCCTTCCAATTCCACTTCTCACTCTAACTGGTCTTTTTCACTTATGGCATCCTTTCCTTCATATTGACTAGGCAACTTTGAGGACATATAACTTTAACACAGAGAAATGAATATTTATAAAAATTTCCATGAATGTTTTAATCAAGTCATAATATTCATCTCACACCCATTTGTTCCCCTAGTTACTTTTAGAAATATCTCACAATATAAAAAATATTATTAAGAACTTTTCTATGGGACCTAAAAATAGTAAAGATTGATAAAACACATCATCATAAGACTAGAGGAGTAATATACAACCTCAAATAATCATAATATTTATCTACCCTATTTTTTAGCACCTACAAGCAACATATTTCCAATCAGGTCTAAGACTAGGGTTTTCGCACATAAAAACCTGCTTACCTTCTTAGCAATTATTCATTAATAATAGGACCTTAATCCATGAAATATTTCTTGGAAAAAATTATTATAAACACTCATAAACTTCTCTAAAATGATAATCTCCCCATAAAAAGTCTACATGAGCTGATGAACGTGATAATTTTCCTCTAGAGCTCAAAATACACCATTTGAGCACCCTCTAAAGCACATGAAGTCATTTATAACTTTCTCTCTCATATTATAACTTATAATTTGGTTAATAAACTTTAACACACCTATATGATCATCTCCAATTCAGATATAAGGTCAAACACCCTAGAATTACTCATTGACCCTTCACAAGCCCATCTAAGCCAACTAGGCCAATAGCTAAACTATCTTGTAGACCACTTTACACATTTTAAAAACCATATATATAACCTATTAGAAACATATAAATGTCCAAAATTCATATTACAAGCACACTAAGCTCCATATCATGGCACATAAGCCAAAGCACTCAAGAGCCCTTAGGTAATCATGCAAGATCAAGCCTATAAGGTACAAATTGAACTGCATCCCTCATGAAGGCCACATGAAGTAAAATATTTAGCATATAAAACATAAATAATAAGGAGAACATCATAATACCAAGTTCCATTCAACCATAAGACATCCACCTAGGACACCCATGCACACCGTTGCAAGTATCACATTGTTCCAAGTACATTAGACCACCATGTTCCATCACTTTGACCTGTTAGACCACTTCATCATCACCAATGCCACTTTAAATAAATTAAAACATATATACCATCAATATACCGATATTATATCATTAGATAAGTATCATGAATATCTATAGAGGTTTTACATAAGAGGATCAAGGTCAAAAGACCTAATCAAGCCATGAAGAGGGCTAGTTGAGCGAAGAAGGATAGATTGTAGTTTGAGAGGGATAGAAGTGAGTGAATATATGAATAATAAGATCATCATATACTATATTATAAACATGTTTTTCTAAAGGTGATATTGTATATTAGATGGCTGAGTTGGTTCTTAGTCTTCTATGGCATTGGTGCCTCCTTGCAAGTGGGTGCTTGTTAAATCCTAGTTGAGATGTTGCTGAGCTAGTTGGGTTTAGTGTTCCATGTGGATTTGGTTCTTCACTAAAGTTTTATCTTTTTATTATAGGACTTTAGTCTGTTTGCTTCATCAGTGGGTTTTATTCCCTTAAAAGGTTTACCATATCTCCAGTTTGTATGTCGATTCTTATACTACACCATTTCTTGTGACACATGGTACATATTTACAACCTTATTTGTCATTTATAGATACTATAATATGAATGAATCTAACATAAAAATTGTGTGTTGTGAAAATAGAGAGAATTTGTTGGAGGAAAATGCAAGCCTTGAACTTATCTTCACTATAAATCTTGGGTTTAAGGACATAAATGGTTTTATGGTCTAGACTTTAAATGCATCTACCCAATATTTTCTAAGGATGACGATTGAAGAATATAAAAATTTGGTTCTCCTCAAAACCTTCCACGGAACATGTGGAAATATCTTGATTACGCCATTGATACCTCTTACTGGGTAAGAAGATGAAGGTGGGATAAGAGATTATTGCCAACAAATGTCTTACAAATATAACCTCAAGAATTTTATATGGATCCATGTTTCTTGATGGTTTTTCCATGTTTATAGAACTATAAGTAGTCAAATGTATTATAGGTATCTAGATCCCTTACTTGTGAAGTTAGCTTATTGACAATTTGACAATGAGTCAATCTATTTTTATGCTTAAGGGTCTCCATGTACTATAATTGTAGCTAGTGTTCCCATACCTAGAAACATCATTTACTTTAATATTTATTCAAATATGGATTTGAAGTTTTATCCTTTCCATAAAAAGAGAGGAAAATATCTGTATTGACTATTTATCAAATTTTATAGATACAATAAGTATATATGAGTACCAAAGAACATGTTGGGACTATTGTATTTGCATAGACAGTGGTTAGTTTAGCTATACAAAAATTGACATAGATTTTGCTCAAATTAAAATCTCAAAACCCATTGTTGGTCATGTTCCACATGGTCCTCTTGTCTACGAGGACACCCATAATTAGTAGCAGCCCACAACTTTATCCAATTTTGTAGATGGAATATGTTTCCTACTTTACTCACTTTTGGAAAAATGCATCAACTCTAGAGTTGATCTCCAAAGATGAATTCAAAAATATTTACCTAAAAAATAGCTCATGCAACGTTCTTTTTTTAAGGTATGGTAGCACTATGAATGTTTCTAGTGGACGTTATATGGAGTCCAATGTTTAATCTCTCAATAAGGATAATATTCAAAGCTATGGGCTTGAAAATTGCACTCTTATATTAAATTTGAGTCAACACTAAAATGGGTTAAGTCCTTGGTTATGGTTATCAATGTTGTTTTTGTTGTTGGAATGGTGGACATGTTTCTCTTATTATGGGTAGTGGTGACTAAATGGGGAAAGGTACATAAAAATATTAAAAAGATGAGAATGAATATGATCATTTACATTGGCTAGTTATCTTAATAGTCTAGTACTCATTCTAGCAATTACAAAAAGATACAAATGATTTTAGCATGAATTTGGGCAGTGGTGGATTCAGTTCCATTTATGATGGCATTTTTCCTATTGGTGATGGAACAAAGATTGCAGTGAAGTGACTTGATAGAGTAGGATAAGAAATAAAAGAATTTAGAGAAAAAATAGAAATAGTAGGGATCATTCATCATCCTAATTTAGTGAGATTAAAGGGCTTATGTGCAGAAGACTCACATCAAATGCTAGTAGACGAGTATGTCCCAAATGGGTTTGTGGACAAAATGGATATTTCCCAACAAAACCTACCAATGTGTGCTAGACTAGAAGACTAGATCTAATGTATTTATTCATATATCACAAGGACTGACCTAATATCAATAATGTTGAGATCATATAATCAATTTTGACATCAAGCCTGAAAACATTATGGTGGATCAAAATTTTGATGCCATGATTTCATATTTTTGGCTGGCAAAGTTGATAAATAGGTAGCAAAGTGAAATGATAATTATGATGAGGGGAACACTAGGGTATAGAGAAATTGAATTATTGAACACACATGTTATAGATAAGGTAGACATATTTATCTTCATAGTGATGTTGGTTAAAATTATGAGTGGAGAAAAAAATAGGGATCCTACAAAAAACTAGTTACTTTCAGTATTAAAGCATAAAGTTAAAGAAAGAAAATTAGTTGATTTTATAGATGGGGGAATTGATGTAAAGGAAGAGCTAGTGAAAATGTTAGGGGTGGGGATGGGATTGACATTTAACTTGGAAGGTTATTTTTGTATAATCATGAAGTTACATATTATGCAAAGCCACAACAATGGATACTTCATGTTGAAGTAATCATTTATTCAACTTCTTATAATTGGATCTAGTGACTAAAATCAATTTGATCTATGCCAAAAAATGTCAAAAATTTGTCTCATACATGAGAAAGTTGGTGCTACTTATGTTCATAAAGAAACACCTATATAAGATACACAATTCACATTAGTATTGTACCAAGATACATAAATGTCATCACAACAACAATAACTTGATAATTTACTATAGTAATGTGGCATGACCTTTGATGAACCGAAGGGCTTACCAACACATTGTGTGGTAAATCATCACATATATTTGGTACTTATATCATCTCTTTAAAATATTCCACTATATTACAAGTCCATATAATAGAATGATGAAGTTTGGTGCCAAATCAAAGAGCTTATTAATCTAAGAAAGATAAGGCCTAGATATTTTCCTTATGGAAACCTAATACTCCTCACACCAAAATAAAATGAAAATTGGCATTTTTACATCAACTATCCTAAACTAAACAAGACAATAGGGAATGATCAACACCCAATATTGCATATTGAAAATGTTAGGGGTGGGTATGGGATTGACATTTAACTTGGAAGGTTGTTTTTGTATAATCACGAAGTTATGTATTATGCAAATCCAAGGCAATGGATACTTCATGTTGAAGTAATCATTTATTCAACATATTGTAATTGGATCTAGTGATTGAAATCAATTTGATCTATGCCAAATAATGTCAAAAACTTGTCTCACATAGGAGAAACTTGGTGCTACTTATGTTCACAAAGAAACAACTATATAAGATATAGAGTTCACATTAGTAGTACACCAAGCTACACAAACATCATCACAACAACAAAAAATTGAGAATTTACTACAGTAATGTGGCATGACCTTTGAAGAACCGAAGGGTTTACCAACACATTGTGTGGTAAATCACATATATTTGGTACTTAGATCTTCTCTTAAAAAGATTCCACTATATTGTAAGTCCATATAATATAATGATGAAGTTTGGTACCAAATCATAGAGCTTATTAATCTAAGAAAGATAAGGCCTAGCTAGTTTCCTTATGGAAACACAATAGTCCTCACATCAAAATAAATGAAAATTGGCATCTTTACATCAACTATCCTAAACTAAACAAGATAATAGGGAAGAATCAACACCCAATATTGCATATTGAAAACCTCCTAAATTATTTCTATGGTTAAAAATTATTCATTCACCAACATCGACCTGAAGTCAAGATATCATAAGGTACTAATCCATCTTATGTATGTTTAGAAAACAACATTCAAGACTAGTGAAGGATTATATGAATAGTTAGTTGTGCCTTTTTATTTTTACCAATGTACCCATAAAATTCATCCACTTGATGGATGATCTACTTATGTCATTCCTCAAATGCTTCTTTATCATCTAATTTGAGTTACAATGCATCTTAGGAAAGTGTATATTTGGAGTTGTACATATTTAATAATTATGCTACGTCATTGATAACCAAGGTATCCATGTACATCATAAGATCAAGGTGATACTAGATGGTCAAAATCCACATAATCACACAAAATTTAGGATATTTATTATACTTTATAAATTATATTGTAGGTTTGTTCTTATATTTTGGCATGGTATTTATCTCAATCATTTAATGTGTGGCAAGTTAGCATTCTAATAGACACTTACACATCAGCATTCCTTTGAAGAGCTCAAAAAGTTACTTTACAAAACACATATTATTGAATTTCATGATATTGTTCACTCCTTTGAGTTTCACAATGATTCATATGACTTTTCATTCAATGTAAGACTCATGTAGCATGGATATTCAGTGGCATATTATTTATAAGCATTTTGTGGCATGACTCAACAATACTCCACCTATGATAAATATTTCTACACCATTGTACACACAATAAATAAATTGCAACACTAAATATTTGGGAAAGATATGTTCATTCATTATAATAATAATCCATTTAGTTACCATGTCAATTACCATAGTTAGCTACCATTTCACATCTTTATCACAATATTAGAAACATGCGACCATAAATTCATTGAATAGGTATCTCTCTACACAATAGGTAAGGGTTTTGTAAGCACCTATACTTCTCTTTTGTAGTTATAAGATGTTTGGGAGTTATATAGTTAAATAATTTTTTCTACACACTTGGGGATTTATGTGTTATTGATGGCACACCATGACAAAGATTCATCTGGGAGGTGCACTATGCCAAGACAACATGATTATTTAGCATTACCAAGGTACTAATATAATTACAAAAAGAATTATATTGGTTTCATAGAAAACATATATGTTGATTGTCAAATCAAGTTTTACATTCCTTGTTTCATCACCAATCCCACAAACAAGAAGTTATAATTTTGCATACCTTTATTTGTTCATTCAAGACCATGTGAATCCATCAGCATGGGTTTCATCATTGGGCCACCTATGACAAAATAAGTTAGAAATTAACTCTATTTTTTTTTTATTGGATAGGTTTTCTAAGAATCCCATCATGGTTTCCTACAAGAAGAGTGTTAATGCACTTGAAAAAATGCACTCCTTTGGCTAGGTTTTTGTTCATTTTGGATTGGCAGCATATATTGTGTATGACTATGATCCATAGTTTTTTAGGCACGTATATAAATATTTGTGGGACATGATGGATATATAATTTATGCAGTGTAATGAATTTAATTTGTGGAAAAATGAATAAAAATAAATTTTTAATCACACACTTGTTAATTTTTTGAACATATACACTAATGCACGCATGAACACTTGAGATGAAAAATTGTTATACATTAAAAATGATTATAATATAACATTGAAAAATATATATGGAATTTACATACATGTCTTAAATTTCAACCAATGACACTCTTGTACATATATTACTACACACCATCTAGCATAGAGTTGTACTCATAGGAATGGTAAGTAAATAAGGTGCAAACATTTATACATCACATCTAGATCAATCATTAACAATTTTAATATATACTCTCATACCAATATATGAATTCTAATAAGTGCCAAGTCACAAACCTCATAAATTAAAGGTAGTAGATAAGGTTTGGTTACATCTATAGAAGGAATGCTTCAAGGGTCCACACTACAAGATGAAGCCTTTGTGTTCTGGTCCATACACCATCTTGCATCTAGATCAAAGTAATATTTTTTTTCATGACCTTCCATAGTATTTGGGATTTCATCTAGTCCTCAACATGGAACTTCTGAAGCCATACTACCCTCATTTGTTTTAGTGATACAACATCCTTTAGATGTTGATCTTGAACACACCAATTATGTGCCAAAGGATCAAATTATTGAAGTGACACTTCATGCACAATGCCATATCATACATCATTTTTTTTCATGGTTAGGATTGGGAAATGTGTTGATCATGTTAAGTGATATAACCTTCTTTGTGCCTTCAACAAATTTAGGTTCAATTTCCTTAGTTGATTAAAAACACAATATGAATCATTTGTTTGAAAGAATGAGTGAATGATCCACACACATATTTTATGGGAGGTTTCACACTCCTCACTTGGACTTTGTATATCCCATATAAATGATATATCTTGGATTAATTGCAATATTTTAGTACTTATATAGTTTCTACATTGACTTTTTGCTTTTCACGTAGAAGTCTAACACTATGCACCCTCTTATGAACTCCCTTTGTGGCTTTCAAATATGTTCCATGCATATACCCATTGACTTGTCTTGTTCTATCTCTATGTGCTACTATGGTTCCACACATATGTTTACACAAGTCTCTCATGTGTGTAATCTCACACATACTTAACATCCATATGCCAATATTATCTTGCCATGTAATGTGCCAATTAGAATTCCCCAAGTCAACCATCAAAGGGAATCTATTAGTCTAACTGCGAAAATGGAAGTCCAACCATGCATCTACAAGAAGTCCAGTCATCACTGATCTAGAAGATGAATCACCACCATATTGTAACTATTGTTAGCTATAACACTTTATTATTATTATGATTGCCTATATATTGTATCCACTTATTCCATAACAAGATAGATACGAGAGAACAAACATATATAATATAAATGATTTTGTTAGAATAGTTTTTGTATCTAGCATAGAGACAGACCTATAACATTACATCCTTTAATTTGGCTTAGACAAATCAACAAGGATGTTCATTTGTTCTAATCATAAGAACTAGTTTTCCTAGTCATCCTCGATCTTAGTACAAACTTGTACTTTTACTAGCTTACACGATCAAAATAAGTTGCATTTGTGCATATACAAATTTTATATATGATTGTATGATTGATTTTCAGCTTGTTTACATTGCCTTTCATGCACTATCTATAGCTTGCCACCAAACACAACATTATCCATCATATAAAGTCTTGGGCCTCATGAGGCAAATCAATAAATCTCCATGCAGGGCTTAGCTCAACACTCTCTTGATTTATATTTTAAAATTTGGGGTTTGAGGACAACCACAAAAGTTAGGCTGCATTTAGATTAAAGTTCAAAGAACATTTCTTGTCAATGTGCCCTCTTATATTCAAGACTAGATTAAACTAAGAATTTCATACGAAATTGCTGGTGATTTTAGATCTAGAATGTTTCCTATGAAATGGGACGAGAGACTGAATGAAATCATTCATGAAAGGGCTATAATCTACTTTTGGTTGGACGGCACATTGCTATATTGGGTCCAACCTGTACATTGAGATATATATATATATATATATATATATATATATATATATATATATATATATATATATATATATATATATATATATATATATATATATATATATATATATATATATAGGCTGCATTTAATCTATGAAATGGGATGAGAGACTGAATGAAATCATTCATGAAAGGGCTATGATCTACTTTTGGTTGGACGGCACAATGCTATATTGGGTCCAACCTGTACATTGAGATTAAAGTTCAAAGAACATTTCTTGCCAATGTGCCCTCTTATAATCAAGACTAGATTAAACTAAGAATTTCATGCGAAATTGCTGGTGATTTTAGATCTAGAATGTTTCCTATGAAATGGGACGAGAGACTGAATGAAATCATTCATGAAAGGGCTATAATCTACTTTTGGTTGGACGGCACATTGCTATATTAGGTTGAACCTGTACATTGATGCATTGATATATATATATATATATATATAAAAGTTGGAATTATTCAAAATGTAAATAAAAAGAAGAGATGTGATAAAGAAAAAAAAGTCTTGATTGCATATAATCCTAATTGATCACCTATATTAGTTCCTTGGTAGAGAAAATGTTCTTATAGAGAAAGATAACTCGTTTCAAGAATTTTATCAGTCTGTCAGTAAGTCGTGGATGTGATTATTCATTATATGGAATTTGAAGCATAATCAGAGTGATTACACAGACAATGATGGTAGTTAGTCTTTAGATTAACAAAATGATAAATTTTTAAGTATGAGCTCTTGAGAAAATTTTCTACGATGGCACTTCTTATATACGCTAATTTTTCCATACAATAAGTATTGTTGTTAATTTGAAGAAGATTTATATTTTTTTAAAAACATTTTATGTTGGCTAAATGAGTTATCCCTCTGCCATGTTAAAGGATTTAATTTTCTACTTTCATTCATAATGGTTTTTGGTCGATTCTAACGTCTACCATATTACCAGGATTTGTTTGCAATTATCTTTTCACATCTTTGATATTTATGATTTTGGTAATGTTCTTTACCATAATTTGAATTTTTTTGCTAAAGATTACAGAAAAAACAAGTTTTTGTGTTTTTTAATCACAGGCTTGAAAACTCTATCTCATACCTTGTTAAATATTAATCACGAATTATATTTTTCCATTATTATAATATGAAATCATAGATTGACTGTTAAGGTCATAATTCACAGCCTCAATTTCTTGGACATGTTACAATTCAATTTACTAATGCAAAGGCTTCAGTTAGAATTTTGCTTTTTTGTACACATAAGAAGAGGAGGAGTAGTAATGGATGTATCTACCCAAGATATTAGAACATGTTGGTCAGGATTCATCTTCAAATCGAAAACAACTTTTCTACTTATAAGTTATAATAGCACAAATTCAAAAGTATAAACATCAGGGTTTGTTGTTATGTTCTCTGTCAAAACATATTTCCAACCGTGGTGGTTAGGTTTAAGAAAACATCTATAGATAACGGACACAGGACACTAATATGTATACACTTATTGGCGATTAGGCATAAATATGGTTGACTTGTACATAAATAGTGTTTGGATGTGCATTGTATAGCTCAAACTCCAAAGTAGTATTGTGGTGGTGAAAAATCTGGCATTGTCAAGTTTGCATCATAGTACACTCCCACCAAGCCAACCTACACAACACAACAAAATATTGCACTCACATATAAAAATCAAAATATAAATATTAAATCATCATGCTCAAACATGTTGTATTGATTCTGCAGAAAAGTGATTTTCTTATAAGTGTAAAACCTTCTAATATTTTAACCATCACCAGCATATCTTCTGTAAGAGTTCCTTTGAAGACAGATTTGAATGCTCTTCTGCCCAATTTATCCGTTAAAATTTTGGCTGCAAATTTCAACTCTTTGTATGTGAATGTTCTTAGCAACGCTGTCACATCATCGACCCAAGGTTTCTCTAGGATTCCTGAACGGCTCATTTGACTAAAAAGAGAGAAAAATATAATGAAAGCAACCATGGAAGGATGTAAAATGAAAAGGGTACGAACTATTAACTTTTTCTTCTTCTCCTATAACAACTGTTACAACTTAGAAACAACCAACCGAATGAACAATCTTTGGTCGTTTGATGAATCCTGCATGTTTTAACAGAGAACCAAACCACAATTTGTAAATGGGAGTAGAATTAGTGATAGCAAAGGTTGTGCAGGAGCAATTGCTGAGACACACAAATTGACATCTTTGTCGAGTTGGCTCTTTATGTATATGGAACATCAAGAGAGTGTTCATCAGAAAAGGATTTGATGTTTGATTTCAAGAAACCGTTAGTGGCAGAGCATTGTAATGAACTGCCTCAAATCCAGCCGATTCTACACATGACGGTTGTCATTTACGCGTAAGTTTATAAATTATTTAAATGTAGATTTAAGGCATGTCGTTACACCAACACAAATTTTGTCCGTTTGCTGAAATGTATAAAGTGCAGAATTAAGGCTTGACAGGGGCATTGATTATAGATATCGACGACAAAATAAGGGTCCATATTAAAAAAATCTTTTTTTAATATTTTTGCACAATAAGACTTTAGGCACTCAAAAAAAAACTTGTATCTTATCGGTCAAAACAAAATATATAATTTGCGTGGGTGATTCCAAAAGCCATATATTTCACGTGGCAAGGACTAATAAGAAATTTGATCGAGATGTTATACCCTGGTTATTAATTGAACAAGCGCCGTGTTACGGTATGAATACTTTCCATTTTTAGATATGTAAAAAGTTTGAAAAATTATGATTAATGATGTGATTAATGTATTGGTCAAAGTGCTATTGATTTTAAAGAATATAATTTTATTTTATAGTTTTAATGTATTTTTTAATTTTTTTTACTTGAAAATATATTTGATTGTTTTGTATGTACATTTCAATGAGTTGTTTTTATTTTTAAATTTGGAATGTGAGGAATTTTTTTTTACAAATATATTAAATCTAATTGCATATTTCATTGCATGTGCTTTGGGATTGTATTTGATTAACTATTTATATTTGTATGTAGATAGATGTTGCGGGAAAATAATAAGATAACATATCTTCGGATTAATTTATCTCCATAAATATATGTCATATATTTATTTACGACAACATTTTATATTTTTGTAATGTTGTTTTTAATATCACATCATAAAACTAAAATATAATGAGAGAAGGAAGTAAATATGCTTATGAATTGTATTTGATAATCACATACAACAATTATTCTATTTTATCTTTACTTACTAATCTTTTAAAGATGTGCCTTAAAAATATTTATGAGCTATGTTACATAGACAAGTTTGTAAAAATTAAAAATTGAGAATACATTTAAATTGATTGTGTAAAAATTCAAACTGAATATTAAATTTCTATAATCCTAGAAATGACTATTTAAATGTAAAGTTTGTTGTATAAATGATTTATGTTTTGTGATGCTAAGAATTATGTAAGTATACTACTATTTTAAAAATGTAATTGTCTAATTTCATCACATTACATGTCATGCATCAAAATATCTATCAATTTTGGATTCATATAGTTTTATTAATTATATAAGTACACTATTATTTAAAAAAGGTAATTGTTTAATTTCATCACATTACGTGCCATGCATCAAAATATTTATCTATTTTGGACTCATATAGTTTTATTATTGATATAAAATAGTAAATGAAACTATTGATAAAAATAATTTAGCTACTCATTTATTTGTAGTACATGTCAATTTTTTTATAAAATATAAAATATTTTGTCAACTTTCAAAAGTAATTATTACATTTAATCCATATCAATAATAATATTGGTAAAATGACATGTATTAGAGTAAATAATGAATTCAAATTTGAATTGAAATTAATCACTCAATAGCAAGTAATAATTGCCTATGAAATGATGTTATCAATAACCTCAATTCAAAGGATGCCATGTGGAAGGGGTATTGGGTATCTTTGGTGGGAAGACTAACCATGATTATAGTTTTTTTAACGGCAGTCCCCATTTACATAATATCTATACTACAAGTTTTGAAAGGCATTAATTTGGAGATTGAGAGGATTTATAGGTAGTTCCTATGGTCAAAAGGTATAAAAATTCACCTAGTGGCATGGGATAAGGTTTGCATGTATAAGATTCATGGTGGGGTAGGTGTCCTTAATTTGGGTTTACAAAACCAGGTGTTGGGAGCTAAATTGGCATGGAGCATCTATAAAAAAACTGGATTCCAAGTGGGAAAGTTTGATGAGATTCAAATATCTAGATTCATTTGAAAGAGAGAAGATATTCATTGCCAAGAATTCTTCATGAGGATCAATGATATGGAATTTTATTTTAAAATGTAGAGAAATCTTACTACCTAATTTATCTTGGCTTGTTCATAATGGGGAAAAGGTAGAGTTTTGGGAGGATTCTTGGAATGGAGAGCTCAAGCTTTCAAATTGGGAGGATCTCAAAGATGCTAACATTTATTTAAAATTGCATTGGAGGAAGAAGGTTAAAGACTACTGGTGAATAGAAAGGAGTCTGGGAAATTGGAGAGCAGTATGGAAGAATACAATGAACTGTGGATTCCCCTTTGGTCAAAATATGTTTCTCAAGAGCATTTTGGTGAAATGTATGGTGGTCTAATCTACTGCTGAAGATGAGATCATATGGACGATAGCGAAATCTATTTCTTATTCAGAGAAGGAAGGATATAGAAATGTCTCTATCAAAAAGAAGTCATATTGGTCAATGAACCTATCCTATAATGATGATATATTACCCAAATATGGAACCTTCATGTGGCTCACGATACATGGTAAAATCTTGATAGGAGATAGGTTAAAGAGATTAGGGCTTAGTTCTAATTTCAAATGTGTTTTGTGTGGGGAAGTGGAAGAAAGCTTGGATCACCTTCTTCTTCTTTGCCCTTTTATCAGAGAATGTTGGCTTTGGTTTTTAAGAAAAATCAATTAGATGTCTCCTTTGTATGGCACATTGCTATTAATGTTTCAAAACTGGTTGAAGTTGTTTTCAAAATCTAAGTTTGCCTGTCTTTGAGATGTAGGTCCTTCGCTAATCGTTTGGCATATTTAGCAGGAAATAAATTTTAGATTGTTTAGAAAAGAATCCAAATCATGACAATTTGTTTGTATCAATCTTGACGAGGCTATTTCAGAGGTGGTAATTGCCAAAATTAATAGATCCAACAATGATTCTCCTACATGGTTGGGATGGGATGAGATCATTTCTAAGAATTGGCCTCTCTTAAAGCCGATTGGGAGGAGATATTTTGGATCGACGAGTGGTAATGGTGTCTTGAGAGACAAGATTAAATAGATCCCCCCTTCTTTGAATTTTTCCAAGCTTAACTATGATGGTGCGTGTAAGGGAAATTCGGGCCTATAATGGACTGGATGTGTTATAATAAATAGTGAAGGAATCCTCCTAGTGGCTAAAACAACTAAAATTCCAAAGGGATCTAACAATGACGTAGAGGCTTGGACATTGGTTCACAAGCTCCAATTGGCGGTTAATTATGGAATTAGGAATATTTTGATTGAGGGTGATTCACAGGGCATTTTAAATGCTTTGAAGGCTAAAGGATTAGATAATTAGAATATTAACTATATCATCTAGCAAGTCAAAGTTTTACTAGATCTATTTGATAATTTCCTAATTTCCCACTACTACCGAGAGGGGAATAATGTAGTGGATGGCCTTGCTAATTTAGCCATCAACCAAGGGAATGACATGGACATTTTTTATTTAAGACAAGGCAATGTTTTGAGTCTCTTGATGACATGGATTAACAATGATGTGGAAGGCAACACTTCCTACCAGGTGATAATGTGGCACTACCAATTTTCATTGGGGATTGAAGTCTAACATTTTTATGTTCTTGGGTACGGGCATGGGCCCTATGTATGTATTTTTGGATATAAATTTTTGCTGTGACATTCTGTTGTTATTATGTATTAACTCTTTTTTATGTTATATATGTTATGGGTGGCCTTCCACCTTTTTTTTTTTAAAAAAAGTAATAGTTACACAAAAATATTTTAAGATTTAACACTCATTTTATTTTTTATATACAATTGTAATCATTAGATAACAATGACAACCAGAAATATAGTCATGTCATTTTTATTGTACCAATAAAATACAATAAAATATAAAAAGTATTGAATTAAAAATCGTTTATTTTAAAAAAATTATTAAAAATTTAAAAATAACATTATATTTACAAATTATTCATCTCATACAAAATCAATAATACTATTATCATACAATAAATAATAATAATAATAATAATAATATTATTATTATTATTATTATTATTATTATTATTATTATTATTATTATTATTATTATTGAAAAACAGAAAATAAAAATAAAAAAATAAATCATTAGTTTCAAAGGGTAAATTTTATAATGGAACTTATTTTTAATGTTATATTTTGATGATATTATCCTTTCAACATTATTATTCTTATATTAACATTGTTTATAATAATTGTGTGTATAATCTTTATCCTTTTCACAGATTTTTTTAAAGTTTTCAACACAATTTTTTATTACTAAATAAATGATAACCTTTAAAATATTATTATGTAATGACATTAATCCAATATTAATTTAAATAATATAATTAATTATTATAATTTTGTTTATATTGATTGATTTAAAATATCAATAAATTACAATACGTTAAATCAATGTTCATATATATATATATATATATATATATATAATAATAAACTAAAATTAATATTTATAATTTTTGTTTAAATATTATTAAACTATTTTATTTATTTTTATTGTCGGTAAACATTTTTAAAAGACAAATTAATTGAATACCAAGAAGGCAATAGCACCGGCAGTACTAATAAACTACGGCATTACTAAAACTGATCACCTTTGACAATACATAAATTGGTAATATAATATAGCTGGGAGGTTGGCCTATATTGTTTTATAATTTTCCAATAGTCGCCCTCCGATTTAACTTGAATTGAAAAAAACCAACATAATAAGTCCGCGGTCAAAACGGACCTGCAAAATCAAGTAAAATAGGAGCAATTATCCACCCGACAATACAGAAGACACATTATTAGAAAATGTTGGTAGCAACCGCCGACGCGCAAGGGAAACCGTCCTCCCATCCAATGCCATTACTACTGTTGACATCGCTGGCCTCCACATAAAATCATCCTCTATACACCACGTCCCCACCTCTATCATTTTCACTGCCGCCTTGATAGAAAAAAGATAAAGATACATATATAATTAGAATATGTTGGTAGCAAAGGTTCATGTGATGCAGCTGCTGATGTGCAAGGGAAACCGTCCTTCCATCCAATTCTATTACTACTGTTGATATCGCTGACCTCTACGTATAATCATTTTATATATACCACGTTTCCACCTCTATGAATTTCACTGCCATTTTGATAGAATATATATATATATACAGCTGCTGGATTGATTTGTGTGAGGGTGAACATCTTATTTATAGAAGAGTAGAAAGGAGCAGAAGGGGTTGGGAAAATTCTAGATAGGAAAGATTTAGAAGAGAGAAGACTGTAGAAGATGGAAGAGTTTGGGGAAATAGATGGTTCTAGATGAACAGGGTGGGACAATCTAGATAGATAGGTAAAAGACAAAAACAAGTTTTACATGGAATAAACATATTCCACCACCTTCTCATAATGTTTATTTGGGTTACAAGATTCTAATATGGATCCTGTCAACTTGTCCTGATTAGGTATCCATTTACAATATTTCACTTAAGGCTTTATTTGTATTTAAAGAGGAATATCCACAAGATGTAACATGTTTCTAAATTTGACAAATTTAACTAGAGATATAGCTTTGGTGAATATATTTGTGACTTGGTCTTCTATTCCACAAAACATTAGCTCCACCACTTTTCCATCTATCAAGTCATGAACGAAGTGATAGTGCACCACAATATGTTTTGATCTAACATGAAATGTAGGATTTTCCACCAACTTGATAGTGTTTTGATTGTCACAAAATATAGTAGTTGGATGATCTTGAGGTAGACGAACTTTCTCAAGCAATATTCTTAGCCACATAGCTTCTTGAGATGCCTTCGAAGAAATAATGTATTCAGCCTCTATAGATGAGAGAGACATTGTAGATTGCTTATTGCTACTCCATGAGATTGGACCTAAACCAAAAAGAAATACATAACTTGTAGTTGATTTTCTATCATTTATATCACTTGCATGGTCCGAATATGTATATCCCAATAAGGTGGGTTCACCTCCTTGTTTATACTCAATCCCAAGTTGATATGTACCTCTAATATACTTCAATATTCTTTTGACAAATTTTCAATGATCATCATGGGGATCTAACATATACCTAGAAACAATGCCAATTGTATATGCAATATTTGGTCTAGTGATAGACAGATACAAGAGATTGTCAACAAGTTGTCAATATAGTGTTCCATCTACTTCCTTTAAATTGGAGTTAGCACTCAATTCCAATCCAACTTCACATGGTGTACTAGCTAGTTTACACTCAAGCATCCTAAATTTTATTAACACATCAAGGGCATATTTGGTTTGAGAAAGCTATATCCTATCTTTTTCTTTCCATACTTGCATACCAAAAAAATAATGCATTAGGCCGAAGTCACCTATCTCAAAAGCCCTTTCAAGTTAATCCTTAGTTTCTACAATGCATTGCATATGATCTCCTATAATGATTAAATCATCAACATATAGTATAATAATAACAATTTTTCAATCACTATGCTTTACATACATATCTAGATCATCTTTGCTTTTTGTGAATCCTGCTTCTAGAAAGTACTTATTTATTTTAGAGTACCATGCCCTTGGTGCTTGCTTAAGACCATATAATGACTTCTTCAGTCTACAAACTAGATGTTCTTCCCTAGGGTTAACAAATCCATGTGGTTGTTGCATGTAAATTTCTTCCTTTAAGTCACCATGTAAGAATACACCATTTACATCCATTTGATAAATTTTCCATCCAAATTTTGTAGCTAAAGAGACTATTGTATGAATAGATGTCATGTTAGCAACAAGAGAAATTTTTTTAGTAAAGTCAATACCTTATTTTTATGAGAATCCTTTAGCCATCAACCTTGCTTTATGCTTCTCCACATCTCCATCTGATATGAACTTTGTCCTATATATCCATTTGCAGCCAACTAAATTCTTCCCTTTTGGAAGAACACACAACTCCCACATGTCATTTTTCATTAGAGAATCATATTCTTCTTGCATAGCTAAATCCCATTTAGCATTTCCTTTTGCCTCCTCATGTGTGCTTGGATATTCCACCTACATCATTCTAGTCATAAGAGTATAGTTCGCAAACAAATTCTTAGTGCCTTCTTGATATATTTCCTCAATGCTCGTTGTCTTCCCCATGTTCCTTTCGTTACTTTTGCTTGATGTTTCTATTTGATTTTGAGATCCTCCTGTAGATGATGAAAAATATTTATTTGAATCATTAGTATCAATAAGTTCATCATTCTTGATTAGAATTGGAAAGGAAGATGGTTGGGGAATATCATCTTCAATATTTTCATCAAACCACACATTTTTTTTAATATAAATTTCTTTAGTTTCAATATTACATGGTTTATGAGATTTTGATTCCTCATTATATCCAATCATCATGTATTTTTCAATTTTCTTATCTAGCTTCTTTCTTTTTTGATCAAGCATATGAGCATAAGCATTGTAACCAAAAAGTCAAAAATGAGAGATAGTAGGCTTTCTACCACTCCAACCCTATTTAGAAGTTTTATGCATTACTTCTTTAGTAAGAGTCCTATTTAGAATATATGCAATTGTGTGAATTATTTTAACCCAATATTTAGTATCTATTTTTCTAGAATACAACATGCATCTAACCATTTCCATTAGAATTATATTCTTTCTCTCAACAAACCCATTTTGTTGAGGTGTGTAAAGTACTATAGACTCTTTCTCTATACTATTATCTTTACAAAATTTCAAGAAGGCATTGCTAATGTAATATAAGCCTCCATATATTTTTATTATCTTTAAATGTCTTGCACATTGTTTTTCAATTAGGGTCTTGCATTCTTTGAACTTAAAAACATACCATGATGGAAGAGTCAAGGGAAATGGATGGTCCCAGATGAACAGGGTGGAACAATCTAGATAGATAGGTAAAGAACCAAAAAAAGGTCCTATGCAAAATAAAAATTATTCCAACACGCCTCCTTTACATACATCCCTTTGTTTTTGAGTCCTGAATTACCAAATGAATTAATCTCCCTTTTTCAGCATTATACTTACGTTGTAATACTGAAAGCAAGTGGCTCTTTGAAAGCCTTCTACATATTTTTCCACTCACAATTTCGACCACCATGATCCCAAAGCTAAATATATATACGTTCTTTGTCACATGTATGTTTAATAATTTAGGTGTCATATACCCTGGTGTTCTTCTCATCATAGTTATCACTTCACATCGCTCTCTTTAAATTAACATTGCAACTCAAGAATATAATGAAATATTTGAAGGGGAAGGAAAAAACATATAGAACATAAAAGTAATGAAATATTTGAAGGTGAGGTGGGTGGTGATGGTGATGAAAAATGATAGGGTATTTCAAACGATGGACTTGAAGAGGACTGACTAAAGACACATGCAATGTTTTTTGACATGTCACATATCTGGATACAATATGTAGTTTCCACTAAAGTGTTTAAGTTAATTAATGCATGATTAAAACAAACATCATATCATTGAAAATAAATGTCTCTTTGAGGTATTATTCCAAATATATTTTCCTCACAACCACTTCTTTGAGAGTCTTTTGTTGGGTTAAATACTTTGAGAAATTCCTTTGAAATTATTTTTTGTTCCGATTGTGCATGATTATGTTCTGAGGGATTAGACTATGATAGTACTGGAAGAGAGAATGTTTAAATTAGTGTGGATTCAACTAACAAAAAAACTATAATTGGTTGTGCTTTTATTTTCATGGAAATTGTACCTTTCTTCCATTTAAAAAATAATGATAAATAAGTATTATTGTTAAAAATACAATATTTGTTGTTTTGTCCCAAAGAATGGTAATAGAAAAGTCTATAAATATCTATATCCATATATATTTGCATATGTCATCATGCAACACTCAATTATATTATATACGAGGTGTCTTTCACTAAAGAAGCTTTTCTCATTTTTGTCTAAATTACTTTAGAGTCATATCCTTAGGTTTTGTATAGTTAACATAGTTAGAAATTTTTTAAACTAAGTTTTATAGTTGTCTAAATTGACACATGGATAATTTAGTATATATTTTAATTATTTGGTTTATACCTGACACCTATTTCAATTGTATATTGGGTAATTGATATAGTTTGGTGGAAGCAGCAAATTGCATTGTCAAATGTGACTTGTCATTGAAATTTATAGATGTATTTTACAAGGCTTCTAAGGTGACTCTATCATTGAAACATCTTATCATTGTCCCTCACCATTACCACCTAGCCCACCCTGATATCTTTCACCGCTTGAATTTTTTTATGGACTTTACCTTCCCCACCAATTCATCATTTATTGAGTTTGTCATTAAAAAAAAATGTCTCCTCCTTGCATTTACATTTCCAAAGCATATGAATAAATTCATAACCTTATTATTCAATGTCATCTTCACAAAATATATCATGTTTTTGTGAACAAAAAGATGAGATTAGTTCAATAGTCATGAGTTTTGAGTGTGGTATAGCTACCAATTTAGATTCTTCAACTTTAGAAATACCCACTTTACTATTATATTATTATATAATACTAATTATATATTATAATATATTATGTATATATATTTAATACTATATTATATTATAAATAATAAAGTAACGTATCTGCAGACTATTTAATCTCTACAAATACATACCATATATTTAATAATGGCAATATTTTTTATTTTTATAATGTTGCTTTTAATATCACATCATAAAACTAAAATATAATAAGAGGGAAGTATATATGCTTATAATAACATACAACACTTATTCTATTTTGACTTTGCTACTAATCTTTTAAATATGTGCCTTCAAAATATTTCGTAGCTATGTTACATTGACAAGTTTGTAAAGATTAAAAAGTGAGAATACATTTAAATTGGTTGCGTAAAAATTCAAATTGAATAATAATTTTTTATAATTCTGAAAATGATTATTTAAATGTAAAGTTTCTTGTATAAATTATTGATATTTTGTGATGCTAAGAATTATATAAGTATATCATTATTTTAAAAAGGTAATTGTTTAGTTTCATCACATTACGTGCCATGCATTAAAATGCTTATCTATTTTAGACTCATATAGTTTTATTATTGTTATAAAATAATGAATAAAATTATTGATAAAAATAATTTACCTACTCATATTTATTTGTAACACGTATCAATTTTTTTATAAAATATGAAATATTTTTTCAACTTTCAATAGTAATTATTGCATTCATCTATATCAATATTATTATTACCAAAATGGCATGTACTAAAGTAAATAATGAATGCAAATTCGAATTGAAATTAATCACTCGATGGTAAATAATGATTGTATAAAAATATGTTTAAGTTCAACATTCATTTTTTTTTTATATGTACCTTGTAATCGTAAAATAACAATGACAATATAGGCATGTCACTATTATTGTAAAAATTAAATGTAATAAAAATAAAAACTTTCGAATTAAAAATCATTTATTTTTAAAATTTTGTTAAAATTTTAAAAATAACATAATACTTGCAAATTATTTGCCTCATAAAAAATCAATAGTATTATTGCCATAAAATACGTACTAAAAGCAAAAATAATTATTAAATCAAATAATTAGAAAACATAAATAAAAATAAAACAATAAGTCATTAGTTTAGAAGGGAAAATTGTATAATTCAACTTACGTTTAATGTAATATTTAAATGAGAGTTATCCCTTCAACATTATTATTTTTGTACTAAAACTGTTTTTAGTAATTTTGTGTATAATTTTTTATACTTTCATCAATTTTTATAATTTCTAAAACAACAAATATAAAAAAAATTGATTGTATGTATATATTATTTTTTATTACTAAATAAATAATAATCTTTAAACTATTATCTTCTAACGGCCTTAGTGCAGTACTAATTTAAATAATATAATTACTTAATATAAATTTGTTTATATTCGATTATTTAAAATACCACATATCAATAAATAAATTATAATATATTAAATCGTTATTCTTATATATATAATAAATTAAAATTAATATTTACAATTTTTATTTAAACACGATAAAACTATTTTGATTACTTTTGTGGTCGGTAAACATTTTTAAAAGATAAATTAATTAAATGCAAACAAAGCAATAGCACTACTGCCATACGCCACTACTAATAAACTATGGCATTATTAATAAACTGATCACCTTTGAGAATACATAAATTGCTAATATAATATATACATAAAATTTCTAATATAATACAGCTGGGATGTTGGCCTATATGGTTCTATACTTTTCCTGAAGGCATCCTCCGATTTATCTTCAACTAAAAAAACCAACAGAATATGTCCGCGGTCAAAATGGACCTGCAAATAAAATAGGAGCAATTATCTACCTGACAATACAGAAGAGATATTATTAGAATATGTTGGGAGCAAAGGCTCGTGCGATGCAGCGGACGACGCGCAAGGGAAACGGCTCAACTCTATCCTCCCCTCCAATGCCAGTACTACTGTTGACATCGCTGGCCTCCTCGTGTAATTATCCTGTATACACCAAATCCCCACCTATATCATTTTCACTGTTTCCACCTTTACATCCATCCCTTCATCTTCGAATCCTGAATCTACCAAATCAATTAATCTCCCTTCTTCGGCTTTACGCTGTAATAGTGAAAGCAAGTGGCTCTCTGAAAGCTCTCTGCGTATTTTTCCACTCACAATTTCGACCAGCATGATCCCAAAGCTAAATATATCTGCCTTCTCCGTAACGTGCATGTTTAATAACTCAGGCGCCAGATACCCCGGTGTTCCTCTCATCATAGTTATCACATCACTTTGCTCTCTGTTTATCAACTTTGCTAGCCCAAAATCTGAGACCTTGGCATTGAAATTTTGACCCAGAAGAATGTTTTGGGGCTTGATGTCGAAATGAAGAACTACTTTGGATCTGGTCTTCCAGTCCATCAACTGTTGGTGGATTTCGTTGGGAAATATCCATTTCTCTAAGACCCATATGGAAGATACTCATTTACTAACATTCTATGAGACTTTTCTACACAGAATCCCGTTAATCTCACCAAATTAAGATGATGGATTTTCCCTAACGTTTCTAGTTCTGTCCTGAACTCTGTAGTTCCTTGTCCTCTGTCAAGGCACTTCACTGCAATCTTTGTGTCACCATCGTCAGGCAGAACTCCCTCATAAACAGAACCGAATCCCCCGCTTCCCAATTTCATGCTAAAATCATTTGTAGCTTTTTGTAATTGCTCGAATAAGTACCGCACAGGCAACCAAGCCGGCCGGTCGACCGCATCATACTCATCCTTTTCCTCCTCTTGTCCACCTTTTACAGATTTATTTTTCCAGAAAAACGAGACAAGTACAACCACTCCACCAACAATAGTAACACTGATGACTATAACCGAGGATTTAACGCGTTTGGATGTTGAATGAATTTTAATATAAGCAGTGGAATTGTAAAACTTATAACTTGGAATATTGTTCTCTTTAAGAGTGAAGACATTGGATTCTAGATAACAATAACATTACTAAAATTGGGAGAGCCACCATACTTGAAAAAGGCTATTTGCAAGAGCAATTTTGGAGGCAAAGATTTTTACATTCATCTCTGGACATCAACTCTGGAGTGGACACAGGCCAAATTGGGTTTCGAGGCATCAATTTGATCAAAAGCTTTGGCTGTTTCTGGACAGCTGCACTGACCACCATCTGTGCAAATACCATAGTCCCCACATGTTCTTGGATACTCACATATAGTCAATGCATCAGTATAACCTGACAAGTACTCAATAACAGACTTTCCTGTTTTTTCATGATAGGAATAAAACTGCAAATGCCCATCTGAGTCAATATTAACGTAGAAACAGTTTTTGGGTATAGGAAGACTGACTACAATTGGATTGATTGGTCGTTCAGGATAGTAATAGACCGATTCATTGTCAAACTGTAAATAAGCTAACCTGACAGATACAGGTGCGGTGGGATACCTAAAATACATCTGACTAGGTGTAGTTGCAGTAAACATGGCAAAACCATCGACAAGCAAAGATCCATAGAAATTACCTGGGCTTGTATCGGTAGGAGAATTGTTTGCAACAAGCTTCTGTCCCACTTTCAACTTCTGCCCCAGTAATAACTTATCGGTGGTGTAATCAAAAGACTGCCACAGGGTTCCATTGGAGCTGTTGAGAAGCACCAAGTTCCCATATTGTTTGATCATTATCCCTTGAAAATCTTTGGTAGATGTATTTGTAGACCATACCAGAGCGCCATTTGTAGAATTTTTAAATAAAATTAAATCATAACCAAATATATGCAATATTCATAATACAGAAGAGATAAGAGTTGCAAAAATAAAAAATACTTCTTCAAAAAATTGGAATCATTCTCCTTCTTCTTCTTGAAAATAAAGATCAATTACAATGTATTAATAGAATTCCATGTGAACATGTTTTTTTAATTATTGAATAAAATATTTTAAATTTATCTAAATAATAATTTGCATGTAATAGCAACTAAAACTAACTCTAGCCTTTCTAAGGCTTTATTTTTTTCTAAAAAATATATTAAATAAAAATTAATAACTGTCTAAATTTAGCTCCTCAAAACACTATTCATGCAAACTAAATTTACACTAATAGTCTAAAAATAGAACTGAGTGAACTACACTTCAACATCACTTTTCAACATATTCCCCCTTGATGCTGAGCGGGCTCACAATTTGATCTCTGAGTATCAAAAACTGATATGTTGCAACTGTTTTCATGAAGATATCTGCCAATTGTTCTTTAGTGTTGATGTATTTCAATTCTACTACCTTCATCTGCACTAAATCTCAGATAAAATGATGCTTTAAATCAAAATGTTTTGTCCTGCTATGATGGACTGGATTCTTGGCCAATTTAATAGCACTAATATTATAAAAAAAAATAACTATGCGCTGAACTTGAATCTCTCCAATTTCTTTAAGAATTTTTCTAAGCCATAAAGCTTGTGTCCCTGTTGAAGTGACTGCAACATACTCTGCTTTTGTAGAAGAAAGGGCAACTATACTTTGCTTCTTTGAGCTCCAAGTAATTAAACCAGAAACGAAAGAAAAACAATTCCCAGATGTTGACTTTTGGTCATCCAAACTACCTCCCCAATCAGAATCACTAAAACCAACAAGATTGAACATTTTAGAAGTGTAGTAATGAATACCAAAATCTAGAGTGCCTTTCACATACCTCAAAATTCTCTTGGTTGCATTCATATGTATTTCTGATGGCTCTATCATATGCCTTGAAATAAGTGAAACTAAATAAGCAATATCAGGTGTTGTATGAGTTAGAAACATTAAGCTTCCAATAATACTTCTATAGGGTATCTCATCAACTCTTTCAGCACCATCATCTCTACACAACACAACTCCATGAGCAACTGGAGTGGAGACCGGTTTACAATCAACCATATCAAGTTTCTTCAACATATCTTTAGCATACTTTGTTTGACAAATAAAAATTTTATTCTCCCTTTGATAAACTTCCATTCTTAAAAACTATTTCATAAGGCCTGAATCTTTCATCTCAAATTCATTCATCATGAAAACTTTGAATTCATCCTTCATCATAGAACTGCTACCCATATACAACAAGTCATCAACATACAAACTTACAATCAAAATATTATTACCTTTTTGTTTGTAGTAAACGGTAGGTTCACTCTTACTTCTTTGAAAGCTATTCTCTTTAAAATATCCATCAATCCTAGCATACCATGCTCTTGGTGCTTGTTTGAGGCCATACAAAGCCTTCTTTAACTTGTAGACATGATTTTATTTTCCTTGCACTTCAAAACCTTGTGGCTGTTCCACATATACTTCTTCTTCTAAGTACCCATTCAAGAAGGCACTTTTCACATCCATATGATGGATGCTCCAATTCTTTTGAGCTACTAATAAAATCAGCATTCTAATGGGCTCTTGTCTTGCTACTGGAGCAAATTTCTCTTCATAATCAATGCCATACTTTTGTGTGAAGCCTTTAGCAACTAATCTCGCCTTATGCCATTCAACACTTCCGTCACTGTTACACTTAGTCTTGTAGACCCATTTGGTACCAATATTCTTCTTGTCATGTGGAAGCTTTGTAAGCTCCCAAGTGTCATTCCTGTGAATATAATCCATCTCTTCTTGCATTGCTTGCATCCAAACCCCATTAGTATATGCATCTTCAAAACATGATGGTTCAAAATCAGCGTTGGTAAGTAAAGCAAAATTTAGTGTCTCACCTCTTGGATTTTCTTCATGTGCTTGATTTGAACTCCTTTGATAAATGTCACTCAATCTTCTTACCTTCCTTGCAGAACTAAGACTTGAATCTGGACTTACACTTGGAATTGAACAACTAGATGAAGGGTTACTTGGTGGAATTGTAGCACTTGGAATAGAAATATTAGTGGGCTGCCCATGATCAATATCATCCATAATAACTTCATTTAAAATAGATTTCCACTTCTCCATATGGCCTTTTTGATGACCATAATCTCCCCCTTCATCAAAAATCACATCTCTTAACACAATAAGCTTATTAGTGAGAGGATTATATAACCTGTAAGCCTTACTTTCGTCACTATATCCAACAAAAATATATGACTCACTTTTGGGATCAAAATTTTGCCTCTTTTGATCAGGAACATGAACGTAGGCTAACCAACCAAAAACTTTCAAATAATTAACATTTAGTTTTTTTTCATACTAGACTTCATATGGAGTCATCCTGCCAAGTGCAATAGTGGGACTCTGATTGAGAATATATATTGCTATAGCCACTGCATCTCCCCAAAAAGAATTACTTAATCCCTTTGTTTGTAGTATGCTTCATGCCATCTCCACTAATGTACGATTATTCCTTTCAGCTACACCATTTTGTTGAGGTGTGTATGTAGTGGTAAGTTGTCTTCTAATGCCATGCATATCATAATAACATTGAAAGGCTTTCGAACAAAATTCTCCTCCACGATCAGTCCTTAAGCATTTGATTTTACACCCTTTGTCATTTTCTACAAGGGCTCTAAACCTATTGAATGTCTCAAGAGCATCGCCGTTGGTCTTCAAAAAATAAACCCAACACTGTCGTGAGTAATCATCAATAAAAGTAATGAAACATGATGACTTAGACAAACTCTTTGTCTGCATAGGACCACAAATGTCTGAATGAACTAACTGGAGTAGATAATGGGCCCGCTATGCAATGCCTTTTGGAAATTTCTCTCTTGCATGTTTTTCTTTAGCACATCCTTCACAAACTTCCTTGTGCTCTTCAACCTTAGGTAAACCAGAAACTAATGCTTTTGATGTTAGAATCTTCAAACTATGAAAATTTAAATGCCCATACCTGAGATGCCACAGCCAACGTGTATCCTCATATGCCATATTGACAAGGTTCTTGTTATGTTCACCAAAATTCATTAGAAACATCCTATTCTTTGTCATAGGCACAACTGTTACCACCTTATTTCCTTGATTCTAATCATAAATTATACATTGTTGATTTTCAAATACAACTTTATAACTCTTGTCACATACTTGTCCAACACTCAACAAATTATGCTTTAAATCTAGAGTGTAATAAATGTCTTTAACACTCTTCATACCTACTTTTGTATGGACTTCCATAGCTCCTTTTACAGCAACCTCCAATGATTTTTCAACACCAAGTTTGATCTTGGATTTAAAACTTTTATCCATTATAGAAAAAAGTTTTTCATTCCCTAACATGTGGTTAGAACATCCTGAATCTAAATACCAAACATCTTTAGAAATATTTTCAGCTTTGTCATAAGATAAAAATAAAATATCTAGAGGATTCTCATCACCTTCTTGAGCATAATGAACGCTTTTATCATTATTACCTTCTTTTAATCTACACTCATAATTAAAGTGGCCATACCTGTTACAATGAAAACACTGGATATTTATTTTATCAAATTGGCCTCTACCTCTTCCTCTGAAATGACCTCTTCCTTGGAAACCACCTCTACCTCTATTTTCTCTTGAGTGATTATGATTTTGACCTCTACCTTGGCCTTGATTACTTTTGATGCTAGTATTGGCATCTTCATTCTTTGTGATTTGTAATTTGGAGGAAAAACTTTTCTCATCACTTTCTCCAAATGAATCTCTCAATTGTTCTTCATGAGACATCAAAGATCCAACTAGATGATCAAATTGAAGGGTAGACAAATTCTTGCTTTCTTCTATGATTATGAAAACATGGTTCCACCTTGGTGTGAGAGTCCTCAACACCTTTTTGATCACAACCTCATTGTTCACAATTTCGCCATGTGTAGCCATCTTATTGACGACATCTTTTACTCTGACACAATAGGTACTCACACTTTCAGCTTCTTGCATATTTAAATTCTCAAATTCTCTCTTCAATGTCTGTAACTTGACAACTTTGACTTGATCACTACCTTGCTAAGCTTTTTTTAGAGTCTTCCAAGCATCCTCTGCTGTCTTTACTCCTATAATCGTAGAAATAGGCTCTTATCTAGAGCTATTTGAATATGAAATAACGCTTGAGCATTCTTCTTCTTATCCTCCTTCACTATTTTATCATTTTTTGTGAAGGCATTCCAATCAGCTGGCTCTGCATAACTTGATTGAATAATCTTCCACAAATCTTTTCCTATCAAAAAAGTCATCATTTTGATACACCAATAATCATACTCATTTTCATCAAATTCTGGAATGGGCAAGAAGTTAGAATTTGACATGATAATTTTTTTGGCAAAATTCCAACTACTAAATCTTTAACCCAAAAGAAAAATACCTGCTCTGATACCAAATGTATAATTTTTAAATATAATTAAAACATAGCCAAATATATGCAATATTCATAATACAAAAGAGATAAGAGTTGCAAAAATAAAAAATACTTCTTCAAAAAAAATTGGATTCATTCTCCTTCTTAAAAATAAAGATCAATTACAATGTACTACTAAAATTGCATGTGAACATGCTTTTCTAATTATTGAATAAAATATTTTAAATTTATATAATAATAATTTGCATGTAATAACAACTAAAACTAACTCTAGCCTTTCTAAGGCTTTATTTTTTTCTAAAATATATATTAACTAAAAATTAATAACTATCTAAATTTAGCTCCTCAAAACACTATTCATGCAAACTAAATTTACACTAATAGTCTAAAAATAGAACTGAGTGAACTACACTTCAACATCACTTTTCAACATACTCCCCCTTGATGCGGAGCGGGCTCACAATTTGATAAATGAGTGTCAAAAACTGATATGTTGCAACTACTTTCATGAAGATATTTGCCAATTGTTCTTTAGTGTTGATGTATTTCAATTCTACTACCTTCATCTACACTAAATCTCAAATAAAATGATGCTTTAAATCAAATTGTTTTGTCCTGCTATGATGGACTGGTTTCTTGGCCAATGTAATAGCACTAATATTATCAAAAAAAAAACTATGGGCTGAACTTGAATCTCTCCAATTTATTTAAGAATTTTTCTAAGCCATAATGCTTGCATCCCTGTTGAAGTGACTGCAACATACTCTGCTTTTGTAGATGATAGGGCATCTATACTTTGCTTCTTTGAGCTCCAAGTAATCAAACCAAAACCAAAAGAAAAATAATTCTCAGATGTTGACTTTCGGTCATCCAAACTACCTCCCCAATGAGAATCACTAAAACCAACAAGATTGAACATTTTAGAAGTGTAGTAATGAATACCAAAATCTAGAGTACCTTTCACATACCTCAAAATTCTCTTGGTTGCCTTCATATGTATTGTTGATGGCTCTGTCATATGCCTTGAAATAAGTGAAACTAAATAAGCAATATCAGGTCTTGTATGAGTTAGAAACATTAAGCTTCCGACAATACTTCTATAGGCTGTCTCATCAACTCTTTCAGCACCACCATCTCTACACAACACAACTCCATGAGCAACTGGAGTGGAGACTGGTTTACAATCAACCATATCATGTTTCTTCAACATATCTTTAGCATACTTTGTTTGACAAATAAAAATTTTATTCTCCCTTTGATAAACTTCCATTCTTAAAAAATATTTCATAAGGCCTAAATCTTTCATCTCAAATTCATTCATCATGAAAACATTGAATTCATCCTTCATCATAGAACTGCTACCCATATACAACAAGTCATCAACATACAAACTTACAATCGGAATATCATTACCTTTTTGTTTGTAGTAAAGGGTAGGTTCACTCTTACTTCTCTGAAAGCTATTCTCTTTAAAATATCCATCAATCCTATCATACCATGCTCTTGGTGCTTGTTTGAGGCCATACAAAGCCTTCTTTAACTTGTAGACATGATTTTATTTTCCTTGCACTTCAAAACCTTGTGGCTGTTCCACATATACTTCTTCTTCTAAGTACCCAATCAAGAAGGCACTTTTCACATCCATATGATGGATGCTCCAATTCTTTTGAGCTGCTAATGAAATCAACATTCTAATGGACTCTTGTCTTGCTACTGGTGCAAATTTCTCTTGATAACCAATGCCATAATTTTGTGTGAAACTTTTAGCAACTAATCTCGCCTTATGCCATTCAACACTTCAGTCACTGTTACACTTAGTCTTGTAGACCCATTTGGTACCAATCTTCTTCTTGTCATGTGGAAGCTTTATAAGCTCCCAAGTGTCATTCCTATGAATAGAATCCATCTCTTCTTGCATTGCTTGCATCCAAATCCCATTAGTATATGCATCTTCAAAACATGATGGTTCAAAATCAGCCTTGGTAAGTAAAGCAAAATGTAGTGTCTCACCTCTTGGATTTTCTTCATGTGCTTGATTTGAACTCCATTGATAAATGTCACTCAATCTTCTTACCTTCCTTGCAGAACTAGGACTTGAATCTGGACTTACACTTGGAATTGAACAACTAGATGAGGGGTTACTTGGTGGATTTGTAGCACTTGGAATAAAAATATTAGTGGGTTGCCCATGATCAATATCATCCATAATAACTTCATTTAAAACAGATTTTGACTTCTCCATATGGCTTTTTTGATGACCATAATCTCCCCTTTCATCAAAAATCACATCTCTTGACACAATAAGCTTATTAGTGAGAGGATTATATAACCTGTAAGCCTTACTTTCGTTACTATATCCAACAAAAATATATGACTCACTTTTGGGATCTAACTTTTGTCTCTTTTGATCAGGAACATGAACATAGGCTAACCAACCAAAAACTTTGAAATAATTAACATTTAGTTTTTTTCTCATACCAGACTTCATATGGAGTCATCCTGTTAAGTGCAATAGTGCGACTCTGATTGAGAATATATACTGCTATAGCAACTGCATCTCCCCAAAAAGAATTACTTAATCCCTTTGTTTGTAGTATGCTTCGTGCCATCTCCACCACTGTACGATTATTCCTTTTAGCTACACCATTTTGTTGAGGTGTGTATGTAGTGGTAAGTTGTCTTCTAATGCCATGCATATCATAATAACCTTGAAAAGATTTTGAACAAAATTCTCCTCCATGATCAGTCCTTAAGCATTTTATTTTACACCCTTTGTCATTTTCTACAAGGGCTCTAAACCTCTTGAATGTCTCAAGAGCATCACCTTTGGTCTTCAAAAAATAAACCCAACACTGTCATGAGTAATCATCAATAAAAGTAATGAAACATGATGACTTAGCCAAACTCTTTGTCTGCATAGGACCACAAATGTCTGAATAAACTAGCTGGAGTGGATAATAGACCCTCTATGCAATGCCTTTTGGAAATTTCTCTCTTGCATGTTTTCCTTTAGCACATCCTTCACAAACTTCCTTGTGCTCTTCAACCTTAGGTAATCCAGAAACTAATGCTTTTGATGTTAGAATCTTCAAACTATGAAAATTTAAATGCCCATACCTGAGATGCCACAACCAACTTGTATCCTCATATGCCATATTAACAAGGTTCTTGTTATGTTCACCAAACTTCATTAGAAACATCCTATTCTTTGTCATACGCACAACTGTTACCACCCTATTTCCTTGATTCTAATCATAAATTATACATTGTTGATTTTCAAATACAACTTTATAATTCTTCTCACATACTTATCCAACACTCAACAAATTATGCTTTAAATCTAGAGTGTAATAAATGTCTTTAACACTCTTCATACCTTCTTTTGTATGGACTTCCACAGCAACCTCCAATGATTTACCAACACCAAGTTTGGTCTTGGATTTAAAACTTTTATCCATTATAGAAAATAAAAAATTCATTCCCTAACATGTGGTTAGAACATCTTGAATCTAAATACCAAACATCTTTAGAAATATTTTCAGCTTTGTCATAAGATAAAAATAAATTATCTAGAGGATTCTCATCACCTTCTTGAGCATAATGAACGCTTTTATCATTATTACCTTCTTTTAATCTACACTCATAATTAAAGTGGCCATACCTATTACAATGATAACACCGGATATTTATTTTATCAAATTGGCCTCTACCTCTTCCTCTGAAACCACCTCTTCCTCGGAAACAACCTCTGCCTCTATTTTCTCTTGAGTGATTATGATTTTGACCTCTACCTTGGCCTTGATTACTTTTGATACTACTATTGGCATCTTCATTCTTTGTGATTTGTAAATTGGAGGAAAAAGCTTTCTCATCACTTTCTCCAAATGAATCTCTCAATCATTCTTCATGAGACATCAAAGATCCAACTAGATGATCAAATTGAAGGGTAGACAAATTCTTGCTTTCTTATATGATTATGGAAACATGGTTCCACCTTGATGTGAGAGTCCTCAACACCTTTTTGATCACAACCTCATTGTTCACAATTTCACCAAGTGTAGCCATCTTATTGACCACATGTTTTACTCTGACACAATAGGTACTCACACTTTTAGCTTCTTGCATATTTAAATTCTCGAATTCTCTCTTCAATGTCTGTAACTTGACAACTTTGACTTGATCGCTACCATGGTAAGCTTTTTTTAGAGTCTTCCAAGCATCCTCTGTTGTCTTTACTCCTATAATTCGTAGAAATAGGCTCTTATCTAGAGCTATTTGAATATGAAATAAGGCTTGAGCATTCTTGTTCTTAGCCTCCTTTGCTATTTTATCATTTTTTGTGAGGGCATTCCAATCAGCTAGCTCTACATAACCTGATTCAATAATCTCCAACAAATCTTTTCCTATCAAAAAAGTCATCATTTTGATACACCAATAATCATACTCATTTCCATCAAATTCTGGAATGGGCAAGAAGTTAGAATTTGACATGATAAATTTTTTGGCAAAATTCCAACTACTAAATCTTTAACCCAAAAGAAAAATGCTTGCTCTGATACCAAATGTAGAATTTTTAAATACAATTAAAACATATCCAAATATATGAAATATTCATAATACAGAAGAGATAAGAGTTGCAAAAATAAAAAATACTTCTTCAAAAAAAATTGGATTCATTCTCCTTAAAAATAAAGATCAATTACAATGTGCTAATAAAATTGCATGTGAACATGCTTTTCTAATTATTGAATAAAATATTTTAAATTTATGTAAATAATAATTTGCACGTAATAGCAACTAAAACTAACTCTAGCCTTTCTAAGGCTTTATTTTTTTCTAAAAAATATATTAACTAAAAATTAATAACTATCTAAATTTAGCTCCTCAAAACACTATTCATGCAAACTAAATTTACACTAATAGTCTAAAATATAGAATTGAGTGAACTACACTTCAACATCACTTTTCAACATACTCCCCCTTGATGCTGAGCGAGCTCACAATTTGATCTCTGAGTGTCAAAAACTGATATGTTGCAACTGCTTTCATGAAGATATCTGCCAATTGTTCTTTAGTGTTGATGTATTTTAATTCTACTACCTTCATCTGCACTAAATCTCATACAAAATAATGTTTTAAATCAAAATGTTTTGTCTTGCTATGATGGACTCGTTTCTTGGCCAATTTAATAGCACTAATATTATCAAAAAAAATAACTATGGGCTGAACTTGAATCTCTTTAATTTCTTCAAGAATTTCTATAAGCCATAATGTTTGTGTCCCTGTTGAAGTGACTGCAACATACTTTGCTTTTGTACAAGAAAGGGAAACTATACTTTGCTTCTTTGAGCTCCAAGTAATCAAACCAAAACCAAAAGAAAAACAATTCTTAGATGTTGACTTTCAGTCATCCAAACTACCTCCCCAATCAGAATCACTAAAACCAACAAGATTGAACATTTTAAAAGTGTAGTAATGAATACCAAAATCTAGAGTGCCTTTCACATACCTCAAAATTCTCTTGGTTGCCTTCATATGTATTTCTGATGGCTTTGCCATATGCCTTGAAATAAGTGAAACTAAATAAGCAATATCAGGTCTTGTATGAGTTAGAAACATTAAGCTTTCGACAATACTTCTATAGGCTGTCTCATCAACTCCTTCAGCACCATCACTTCTACACAACACAACTCCATGAGCAACTGGAGTGGAGAATGGTTTACGATCAACCATATCAAGTTTTTTCAACATATCTTTAGCATACTTTGTTTGACAAATAAAAATTTTATTCTCCCTTTGATAAACTTTCATACTTAAAAAATATTTCATAAGGCATAAATCTTTCATCTCAAATTCATTCATCATGAAAACTTTGAATTCATCCTTCATCATAGAACTGCTACCCATATACAACAAGTCATCAACATACAAACATACAATCAGAATATCATTACCTTTTTGTTTGTAGTAAAGGGTAGGTTCACTCTTACTTCTTTGAAAGCTATTCTTTTTAAAATATCCATCAATCCTAACATACCATGCTCTTGGTGCTTGTTTGAGGCCATACAAAGCCTTCTTTAACTTGTAGACATGATTTTATTTTCCTTGCACTTCAAAACATTGTGGCTGTTCCACATATACTTCTTCTAAGTACCCATTCAAGAAGGCACTTTTCACATTCATATGATAGATGCTCCAATTCTTTTGAGCTGCTAATGAAATCAGCATTCTAATGGACTCTTGTCTTGGTACTGGTGCAAATTTCTCTTCATAATCAATGCC
This sequence comes from Torreya grandis, assembly GCA_037957365.1. Taxonomy (NCBI): domain Eukaryota; kingdom Viridiplantae; phylum Streptophyta; class Pinopsida; order Cupressales; family Taxaceae; genus Torreya; species Torreya grandis. Next base: position 76,867 of record JARHVA010000926.1, on the reverse strand, counting down.
ATACTTTTGTGTGAAGCCTTTAGCAACCAATCTCACCTTATGCCATTCAACACTTCCGTCACTGTTACACTTAGTCTTGTAGACCCATTTGGTACCAATCTTTTTCTTGTCATGTGGAAGCTTTGTAAGCTCCCAAGTGCCATTCATGTGAATAGAATCCATATCTTCTTGCATTGCTTGCATCCAAACCACATTAGTATATGCATATTCAAAACATGATGGTTCAAAATCAGCCTTGGTAAGTAAAGCAAAATTTAGTGTCTCACCTCTTGAATTTTCTTCATGTGCTTGATTTGAACTCCATTGATAAATGTCACTCAATCTTCTTACCTTCCTTGCAGAACTAGGACTTGAATCTGGACTTACACTTGGAATTGAACAACTAGATAAGGGGTTACTTGGTGGATTTGTAGCACTTGGAATAGAAATATTAGTGGGTTGTGCATGATCAATATCATCCATAATAAATTCATTTAAAATAGATTTTGACTTCTCCATATGGCCTTTTTGATGACCATAATCTCCCCCTTCATCAAAAATCACATCTCTTGACACAATAAGCTTATTAGTGAGAGGATTATATAACCTGTAAGCCTTCTTTCGTCACTATATCCAACAAAAATATATGACTCACTTTTGGGATATAACTTTTGCCTCTTTTGATCAGGAACATGAACATAGGCTAACCAACCAAAAACTTTGAAATAATTAACATTTAGTTTTTTCTCATACTAGACTTCATATGGAGTCATCCTGTCAAGTGCAATAGTGGGACTCTAATTGAGAATATACACTACTATAGCAACTGCATCTCCCCAAAAAAAATTACGTAATCCCTTTGTTTGTAGTATGCTTCGTGCCATCTCCACCACTGTATGATTATTCCTTTCAGCTACACCATTTTGTTGAGGTGTGTATGTAGTGGTAAGTTGTCTTCTAATGCCATGCATATCATAATAACCTTGAAAGGCTTTTGAACAAAATTCTCCTCCACGATCAGTCCTTAAGCATTTGATTTTACACCCTTTGTCATTTTCTACAAGGGCTCTAAACCTCTTGAATGTCTCAAGAGCATCGCCGTTGGTCTTCAAAAAATAAACCCAACACTGTCGTGAGTAATCATCAATAAAAGTAATGAAACATGATGACTTAGCCAAACTCTTTGTCTACATAGGACCACAAATGTCTGAATGAACTAACTGGAGTGGATAATGGGCCCTCTATGCAATGCCTTTTGGAAATTTCTCTCTTGCATGGTTTCCTTTAGCACATCCTTCACAAACTTCCTTGTGCTCTTCAACCTTAGGTAAACCAGAAACTAATGCTTTTGATGTTAGAATCTTCAAACTATGAAAATTTAAATGCCCATACCTGAGATGCCACAGCCAACTTGTATCCTCTTATGCCATATTGACAAGGTTCTTGTTATGTTCACCAAACTTCATTAGAAACATCCTATTCTTTGTCATAGGCACAACTGTTACCACCCTATTTTCTTGATTCTAATCATAAATTATACATTGTTGATTTTCAAATACAACTTTATAATTCTTCTCACATACTTGTCCAACACTCAACAAATTATGCTTTAAATCTAGAGTGTAATAAATTTCTTTAACACTCTTCATACCTTCTTTTGTATGGACTTCCATAGCTCCTTTTGCAGCAACCTCCAATGATTTTTCAACACCAATTTTGATCATGGATTTAAAACTTTTATCCATTATAGAAAAAAGTTTTTCATTCCCTAACATCTGGTTAGAACATCTTGAATCTAAATACCAAACATCTTTAGAAATATTTTCAGCTTTGTCATAAGATAAAAATAAATTATTTAGAGGATTCTCATCACCTTCTTGAGCATAATGAATGCTTTTATCAGTATTACCTTCTTTTAATCTACACTCATAATTAAAGTGGCCATACCTGTTACAATGATAACACTGGATATTTCTTTTATCAAATTGGCCTCTACCTCTTCCTCTGAAACCACCTCTGCCTCTATTTTCTCTTGAGTGATTCTAATTTTGACTTCTACATTGGCCTTGATTACTTTTGATGCTACTATTGGCATCTTCATTCTTTATGATTTGTAATTTTGAGGAAAAAGCTTTCTCATCACTTTCTCCAAATGAATCTCTCAATCATTCTTCATGAGACATCAAAGATCCAACTAGATGATCAAATTGAAGGGTAGACAAATTCTTGCTTTCTTCTATGATTATGGAAACATGGTTCCACCTTGGTGTGAGAGTCCTCAACACCTTTTTGATTACAACCTCATTGTTCACAATTTCACCATGTGTAGCCATCTTATTGACCACATCTTTACTCTGACACAATAGGTACTCACACTTTCAGCTTCTTGCATATTTAAATTCTCGAATTCTCTCTTCAATGTCTGTAACTTGACAACTTTGACTTGATCGCTACCATGGTAAGCTTCTTTTAGAGTCTTCCAAGCATCCTCTGATGTCTTTACTCCTATAATTCGTAGAAATAGGCTCTTATCTAGAGCTATTTGAATATGAAATAAGGCTTGAGCATTCTTGTTCTTAGCCTCCTTCGCTATTTTATCATTTTTTGTGATGGCATTCCAATCAGCTGGCTCTGCATAACCTGATTCAATAATCTCCCACAAATCTTTTCCTATCAAAAAAGTCATCATTTTGATACACCAATAATCATACTCATTTCCATCAAATTCTGGAATGGGCAAGAAAGTTAGAATTTGACATGATAAATTTTTTGGCAAAATTCCAACTACTAAATCTTTAACCCAAAAGAAAAATACCTGCTCTGATACCAAATGTATAATTTTTAAATAAAATTAAAACATAGCCAAATATATGCAATATTCATAATACAGAAGAGATAAGAGTTGCAAAAATAAAAAATATTTCTTCAAAAAAAATTGGATTCATTCTCCTTTTTCTTCTTAAAAATAAAGATCAATTACAATGTACTAATAAAATTGCATGTGAACATGCTTTTCTAATTATTGAATAAAATATTTTAAATTTATGTAAATAATAATTTCCATGTAATAGGAACTAAAACTAACTCTAGTCTTTCTAAGGCTTTATTTTTTTTTTTAAATATATTAACTAAAAATTATTTAACTGTTTAAATTTAGCTCCACAAAAAACTGTTCATGCAAACTAAATTTACACTAATAATCTAAAAAAAGAACTGAGCGAACTGCACTTCAACATCACTTTTCAACACAGCGGATGTAAGTTCAAGTGTCGTGTTGTCCTCCACCAAATGCTCTCTATTTGCACTCCAAACCAGTTGCAGGTCATATGGGTCCGGATCGTCAACTATATTATGACAAAGAAGGTTGCAAATAAGTATCCTGTGTGACAAGGAATGGCGTAGCAGAAGAATGCATATCCAAATTGGAGATTGACATCGCTGTATGAGATCTTGTTGGTGAGAAGAATAGGCCTCACTGTGAGTGGGCCTATGTAATCTGGTGGAGGTGGCATTAAACCAAAAGATTGGGGATTGTTTATCCAAGTGATGGCTCCGTATGCAGTTGCAGAAGGAAGAGCACAAGAAAACTCAAGAAAGAATGTTATAAGAAAGAATATTGCAAGTAATGCAACAGACGCAGGGCAGAGCATAAAATAGTTGATTATCATCATTTTTCAAAGCAGAAAATAACACCAAAAGATACAGCAAGGTGTGCAGCCAGACAATTCTTATGTGATTTACTCTGCAGCCACACAATTGTGATATGATTTTCGCAGATGGGGCATTGGGTTTACTCTGCAGTGGCGCTTTCTTAAATCAAAAGTCGGAAGACAAACGTGGCCGTTTTCACAGCATTTGCGTAAATTAGACGTTAGATGAGCGAAGCATTCTTTAATATATTTCATCTGAAACTCCACCTGTATTTAATTATATATTTTATTTGAAATCTCATTGATTTCCCAGAGTTTTAGGAGCATTTAGTTTTGTTAATTTTCTACGTTTAAAAACCTGTCCTCCCATATAAAAAATTTAAACTTCACAAAAAAAATAAAGTCATTTTCGAAGATAGCTCATAGAAGGTAAACTAATTGGTCTTGATTTTAAGAATTTTTTTTTTCCTATTCTAAAATTAGTTTTGGTTTGAAGTTTCTATTGAATTATTGGCATATAGTTAATGTAATTATTTTGTAATATTGCCCCCAACTTTAAAGCACGGATGGTCGAGTCTTCTCTTATTGGTTAAATTGATTTTTTTTTTTTTTCTTTTTTTATCATTTTTTTTTTTAAATTTTTGGGTTGGGTAATGGAGATATATTAAGAAACATTTTAGCCATTGATTATTATATATATATATATATATATATATATAATAAAATATCAATATTTTTTAAGATTAATTTTATTTTTTGATTGTTAAGTCTTTGATTTAATATTAAAAATTAAGGAATTTTATTCAGTTAAATTTATTTTTAAAAAATTATAATATATTGTATAATAAAATTCTTAATTTTTTAAAACTATATTTAATATTTCAATTTTAAACTTTAAAAAATACTACTATCATTTTTTATAAGAAAAAAGATTAGAATATTTTAAATAATATTAAAAAAATCAAATTAAATCATATTATTAAGAAGAAAAAAACTATTTTTTTATTATTTACAATATAAATATAATCTTAAAATTATTATAAGATTACAAATAAATATTTTTTAATAACTAATAAGCATTATATTACATATTAAACATACAATAAAATTATAATATAACAAAATAAAATAAAATCAATTAAAATTTAAAACATATAATCTTAATAATATTAAAATATTTTTATCATACTATATTATAAACAAAATTAAAAAAACTAATTCCTAAATAAATATCATGGTTTCAGTAAACATATAGATATCTCCAATGTTGTATCTCCCATCCTTGAACTATCTCGTTTCAATTAACTAAGCTTCCTCCTGAATGAGAAATATTATTTTGACCCATTAATCAAAGACCATTATTCCTTTAATTCTAAAATTGAGAGATCGCTTATTTTGATATAATTCTTCAAGCTTTATATTAGTCGAGCTTTTTAAAATTTCACTAAATATTTTTTTGATTTTTTTTAACGATCATCATTATAATTACAAAGTCCTTTAGATATATCTTCTTCGTTAATAACATCAACATCATCTTCGTTTAGAATAATAAATCTTCAAAATTTTTTACTATTCATTTTGATTGATTGGTTTAAGTTGATTTTCTTCTAAAGAGATTCTTCAATCCTACGTGCAATAAGTTAGTTAAAAACAAGTAGACTGTATTTGTACATGTTATTCTCCTAGTGTGTCTTTAGCTAGAGAACCCCTCTGGTGTTTGAGGAAGATTATATACGCTGAGTTCGATGTTCTATATTTATAGATTAGCATTTTTTATATTTTATTTTTTCTGAGGAAATACACATTTTCTTACCATTTAAAAAAATCTATATTTGTTTTAATTATGTACAGATATTTTTTCATTGATTTTTTTAAATAGTGTTATGTTTATGCATGTCAACAAATGAACAATAATAAATAGATGGTCTATTGATATATGTAATTAATATTTTTTTGAAATTTTATAGTAAAAATAGTAATCAAATTCGTAAACAATATTAAGTATAATGACAATTAGAAAAATAAAAATTATTATAAAAATAATATATATTTTTCTAACTAAAATTATCATAAATTAGTATTTTTTTAACTTGGTAATATAAATATTTTTTCAAATATCTAAAGTGATATTTATATAGTTTATCGTATTAGATTTGAGTCGTATTTAAAATAAAGTTAGACTATCACAAAAACACTACAAATACGATTAAATATTTACAACCATAACATTAGACCTACGATTACAATAATGTTATTGTCATGGTTTATTATTAAAACCATAACTTTCTTATTTTAAATGAAAATAAAAAATCAACCATTTTAATTTTTTAATTAAATGTATATGTTTGAATTAAAAGTAATACTTCCATGGTAGACTAGTGTATAGTAATAATTTTATCAATGAATGATCATAAGGTAGGAGGAATTATTTGGGGAAAAAACAATAAATTTTTTATTTTACATCGTGATTCGACTAGCAAAGCACAAACTATAATATATTATAATGTTTTATGAGTTATATAGATATTACATTTTTTTTATTCATGATGTAGAAAAAATAGGCCAACTTTCTGGAGGTCATAACTTTTGATCAGTATCTTTGTTTGAGCTCTTCCATGCATCAAAACAACTATATCAAAAACTTTATTGTTGTCCTTAGGGAGTCTTACCTAGTTAGGAATATTTTTGATGTTTTTTAGAGGCTATATGTGATCATTTAAGGGTCTAAAATTACGATTTAATTATTTTTTCTGGTTTTTTCTATATTTAGAAATTGTATATTTTTAAAATCGGATGTCAACTTCAATTGAATTTCATCTCATAGTCTAATTATAGTGTTTAAGATATTTTTGAGATATTTCAGGGGGTTTTAAAAATAGGCATTTTTTTTAGATTTTAATTTTTTTCAAATTTTTGTATGTAAACTCTAATTTATGAGTTGAAGCTTATTTAAGCATGGTTTGGGTTTGTAATTATTTCAAGCCATTAAATATGAATCAATACAAGTTATTGTTCAGAATCTCAGTCTATTGGTATTTTTATTTGTCTTGTTAGTTTTCAAGTTTGTTAATTCAACTATTTGATTGGAAAATTATTAGTAAACATAAATTAGATCTAAATTTTTATTGATTAAATTATCATGATTAAAAAAGTCGATTTCATAAAAATGGTCCAAAGATCAAACCTGAATCTCTCTATATTAATCTCTCTATAAATTTATTCTTAAATTGATGATATTATAAATCATCATCCTCACCAACTAAATTAAAAAAAAATTCAACTTTTACTAAGCACCAAAATAACCCTTTCATGTTTACTTCTTCAAAAATACCCAAATAAGATTATATGGTGGTCTTACCTTAACTCCAGGTTGACCACTTTTAGGCATTAATAACCATGCTAACTATGCATCATAATGTATTATGTTAAGACGACTTTTTTTTCTAGGACTAATTCATGCAATCCTTTTCAAAACATTACATTTGTTCAATATTGATAACTAAATTTCAATCAAAGATGCCATATATTGTTTAACTTGTTTCAATTATTTATCCGTTTTAAATTTGGACCTTTTATTATATTTATTTAATTCAATGAAATATTATGATGTAACTCTTTAGCTATCATCGCTCTAAATAAACAAAAAAAAAACTATTTTTATAACATTTCATGAATGTTAAAGTTATAATATTTTCAATACTTAAACTTAAAAATTTAATCATAAAAAATGTTAGAAAGTGGGTCATAGATTTGTATACCCACATGTATCTTTCATTATAATTATATACTTTCCAAATATATCAACTACTCTTTAATATTTTAACCACAATTTTAAAAATAACATATACAATTGAATCAACATCAAAACATGACATTTTTTTTTCCTCCAAATTGAAACCTAATATCTATTATCTAAGATATAATCTAATCTCAATATTTTTATATAACTATAGACAATATTTGAATATTTTTTTAATAATATTTAATGCCTATAAATATTTTGAAAATGATTTCTGTTAAACCCATACTCATAATAAATTACATAGCTTCAAGTTTCCATATGTTTTTAATCCAAAAGCTCAAATATTTTCTCAATATTCCCAATAATCGTGTGAGAAGAGCGATATGAAAACCCTTTAAAACATCGATCATCAATTGGTATATTAAAGTGAACTTTCTTGTTCTGTTTTGGAAGATACCATAAAATAATTTATTTGTGTTGTTAATTCATTAAATCAAATTTAGAAGTTTAGAGTTGAAGTCTTTGAGGTATTGTGTAGAATGATCATAAACTACAATCTTGTTTAAAGGATGTTTTGAAGACGAAGGCATCTTAGGAGGATTTCCCATTCTTTCATAAGAGGATAGATACTTTTTTTATAATTAAGAGAGAATAACAAAATTAAAGTAAGGGTATTGAATGTCAAGCTTATGTTAGGTTATTTTTAAAATGTGAAGAGTATAGAAATAAAATGAATAAGTTTTAATCAATAAATTGGTATAGAGATGACGTTATTTTCAGCATTGTACAAAATATTCTAAACTTATTTTAAAAAAAGATTTTTATATTTTAATTTTTATACTTAAAATCCAACAAAAAAAATTTGAATCAAATTTACAAATTAAAAATGAATATTGTTGAATATCCTTTCAATGATGGGTTGTTGGAAACCTTTGAAACTAAACATAACAAATAACTAAAAATACAAATCCAAACTAAAACAAAAATTAAACTTATACTTGTGATTTCAAATGTAGGAAAAAAATGTTCTATATTAAAAAAATGAATAAAGACAACCCAAAATATCTAAATGTTGAACAACCACCCCAAAATAAAATGCTCGCACTAGTGAAGCATCGATGCAATTTTGGTCCGTTGGCCAGATTTATTTATTCACTATCCTAGTTTAAGTGTGATGAAAAAAATATTTTCTCCCATAAAAATTAAACTCTTGAATTATGCACCATGCCTCCTAATTACAACTTTGGCAGATGAGATTTCAATTAATGTTTCAGCTGTTTGAAAATGAAAATGCATCACTGTAGGGATTTGAGGTAGATCATTATTATAGTAAATCTATCAAAATTTAATGCTCGGTTTGCTCCTTGTTCGCAATCAACGGTCAATGAAAAAAAAAAACTGATGTTTGAAACCCCTCTGCCCATATCAGAAGCATTGCATGGAAGTCACTGCCACATGTCAATAATAATTTCTGTAAACCTTTGAATTTTCAGTCTGCCTGACATCTGACCTAGAACCAAGTGATGTCGTGAATAACATGAATTTTTTTTTTACCAACCAATACTCATCAAAAATAATATTTTATTCCATCGTTTAAAACACTTACACTTTAACTTTACAAAAATGGTAACATATTTTTAAACATTGAAAACATAGTAACTAGATTGGACCAAAAACATAAAATACTTACTATTCAAAACTAAGCTAATTCAATAAATAACCCTTCAAGACTAATTTAAAAAATATGGAAAAAAATAATTAAAAAAGAAAATTTTATTATTAATGTTTTACTTCAAACAATATTTAATAAAAAATAATAATTTCAAAAAAAATTTATTATATATGTTGTACCTCAAATGACATTTTATCATAAGGTATTTAGGGCTTAGATATTTTATCATGATGCTTATTTATCTCATTATCTATTGAATTGTAGATATACTAAGTCATGATTCATGTGCTTGGAAGAATATCTATAATGTCTCCAATCCAATGAAATAATATAACTTAGATGGTGTATTTATATAAATTAAAATTTTCTTTAATGTTGTAAGGAATATTAAAGGAGATGTAATTTTTTGTTTTTGTGTTAATATATTGGAAATATGGATACATAGAATAAATAAGATAAATTTTATGATCTCAATGTTTTGTCTTCATATTAGTAACATTGAATCTTTGATTTGAGTCATACATTAGATGTGAAGTCATGTTTCAATTAAATCAATTCTCATGACATCTTCATCTACCATCAATAATAAAAAATGATAAATCAAATATGTCTCCACTCTAAAAGTTATAAACCCCTTTGTAAAGGGTGGTGCAGGGCATGTAAATCCACTAAACTACATGAATCCACATTAGGTGTAAAATATGTGGACTCTAGCATATGATATCACTTGAAATACCTTATCATTACCTCTCACCATCATTGCCTAGTGCACGTTGAAATATTTAACCACTTGCATGTTCTTTATGGCCTTGCCTTTTCTTCTACGGGTTTCAGTTTAGTGTTTATTTATGTTGTTAAACCCGATTTAATTGTTTTAGATTTTAATACATCTGCATCACATATGACTATAAAATAAAAAATAGGCCTTGGTACCTTAATGTCTTGCCCACACATAAACATCATTTTAATGCATATTCAAGCGTGTAATTGGGTTTTTGAGTCCTATGTCTACTAATATGTTTCATTAATTAGTTTTATGGGAGATATTTAGAATTATTTATATATAATTTGAGAGTAGTATGTTGATAGTGAATCATGTTGTAAGTTATTTAAATCAGACTATGTAGGTAATTTAAAGGTTGATTTGTAGGTATTCCTATGCATATTCCTATGTGTATTCCTATGCATATTCCTTACAAATATTTTACTTTTAACGTGGATTGACATAAGTTGAAGCGTGTGAATTTTATATTATGAAATAAAAATTGATTTGGAGTTAATTATCTTTATATTTATAATTTTTTTATTTTCATATTCCCTAATATTTATGGAAAAAGATTTTGAATAAATTTTATTATAAAAAATTATTGAAGACAAAATGTTTTAAACATATAGAAACATAACTTTCTTAATATTTTATTCAATTTTTAATTTATCATTATATGTTTTGATTCTTAAAACCTCCTTTTACATCATTTTATTAATCCTTGTAAAGATAGGTGATAAAGAATCACTTGCCTAATTAATTTTTACCCCTTAATAAATAAGAATATTTAATAAAATATATAACTTTACCAATTTTACTGTTTGAACTACAAATATTAAAAAATATTCTTTTATTTATTATTATAAAATATATCAAATAAAAAAATAAAAAATTCATTTCAAAAATAATAACTATAAAAACATTTATTTAGAGTTAATTAATCTGAAACTCCATTATTATAATTTGAATGGCTTAATGTTGCATTTGCAGTTCATGCATATTGTTGTCCATGGTGACACGGGGCTAATGTTTTTCAGATTTAAATCTATTTTTAATTTGGCCGAATTTAACTTTCGTGGCATTTCAGGGCAAATTACCAATATAAACAATAAACCAAATAGCAGCAAGCTTTTTGGATGAGGTTTGGAGGCCTGCTCATTAGACTAAATGAATCAAGTAGATTCACGTACCAAGAAAAGGTGCGTTACTGTATTTTTAATTAAATATAAATTATCATTATATCAATATTAACCAAATTGACGGTTTACCAAAAATCAAGTCACATCTAGCTTTACAGGTACACACTATTCGATGGCACTTAAAATTCAAACAACAGCCTTCATATTTTTGTATGGCGCTTTACAAGTTGCAAACCATTTTTTTGGGTTTGGTGTTACTTTGTTGGCTCGAACATCATCTTCTATGGTATTAAATGACATGAATGGTGTTATGCATTTTGAGGTGGTATATTATCCAACACCATATCATGCCCTCACCGTTTTAAGGGGCAGCAGTACCACTCTTTAATGTAGCCTATTCATGGGTATTAAAGTGATACACTTATACTTATTTTTATTTTTATTTTTATTTTTATTTTTAAATTTGATATTTTTATGTTCAAATTATAGCTTGTAGATAATATACTTTGTTTTAAATTATATTATATTTATAAATTGTGGTGTTTTATATATAATGTTTCTGATGTCATGATAGAGGTATTTTTTAAATATAATATTTACAACATTGTTAATTGGGTTTCATTTTATTCATTATGAGTTCTTCCATTTTATTAATAAGATGACTACAGATTATTTATTAATTACAAATAAATATTATTAATATTAGGAAACTTAATATATTATCTAGTTAAAAATTCCTACCTATTAAACATATTTATAAGCTAAAATTAATTAATTTCATTCTACATAATTCAATACAAAAAATTTATTGACAAAACTAACCACACTAACCACACTGTAATCTTTATATTTATAAATAAATAAAAAATAAAAATAATTTTCAATACAAAAATATTAACTAACCATTATGCAAACCTTGTTTATAGAAATCCCTACTTTAATCATTCTCACATAATCTCTTAATCCAAAATTACATAATGTAGGAATTTTCTCTTCAAAGTTTCACATCGCCACATCCATGCATGACTCTCACTTGTAATTAAATGTGAATTGTTTTTTCAACAAAACCAATTCACATGTAACTAGTGTTCTTATTAGGGATCAAATTTTACTTTAATCATATTTGTAGTGATTTTTTTTTATAATAAAAATTATTTATTTAATATATATTTTTTTCAAATATGAATATAGTTATTAGTAGAAGAGGGAAAGATAAAATATAATACATATTTATTACAATTTTTGATGGTATATTAAGAATTATAATTCATATTTGATAGGGTTTATCACTAAATTTAATTATATTATACCAAAAAAAATATGGTGAAATAACGATGAATTTGGTTTTTAGGTTTGATGATCCCTCTATAAGGGTTTTTTTATATATTTTTATTCAATGTTAGATATGTGGTATAAAAAATAATTAAAAAGTTTAAAGACGATTTTTTTGCAATGACAGATTTAAATATTGATACATGAATCTTGACATAGTTTTTTCCAAACTAATTGAAAAAAAAGCCATATCTTAGTGCATTGAAAAGTTTTCCTAGAATTTATAACTTCCACTTTATGTTTACTCTTGGTTTCTAGTACATAGCATTTTATTTCAGTTGGATAGTGTATTCTAAGATAACATTTCAATGGGAACCTACACAATAATCTATTTTTCAAAAGTTTAATAATTGATCTAGGAAAACACCTATTATGACATTGTTTGATATTATTCACTTCATAAATATTTAGAGTAACACATCTGACTATACACTTGGAATTATAGGCATGTAGCATGGACATATGGATACTTATTATTAATAAAAGTTCAACAACATGATTCAATAGTGCTCCACCTATGAAAAAAAGTTATGTGGTCTTATGCAAGTGGTAAATCAATGTAGACAATACATAATAGGGAAGGTGATAGCCATTCATTTTAATCATAAGAAATTCAATTCCTATAGACACAAATAAAGGTAGATAATGTGTTCCACATGAAGTAGATGACTTATCTAAAATAATTTCATCAAGGGATCAATCACAAGAAGGGAAAGAAGATAAGGTAAAGAATACCTTCACTGGCATTTAGTTCACATGATCATCACAATGTTGGACATGTGTAGACATAATTTAATTGAGTTGGTATCTATTTATTGTTTAACCCTTTTCATGATGATAAGGATTGGGAATGTAGATTAATCAAACAAGATTTAAGCCACTCTAAAAATAAAGACAATTAAATAAATTTATATTCTATTGAAATTATGAGGACAACTATTGAACCTAAGCATATGTCAAATGTAGAAAGTACAACATTCAATATTTAGAAATATAAAGATGAAATTATACATGGCTTATACATTGATGTATATAGGTAGATCTGAGTAGTGTGGGTGTAGAAGTAGACTATATAGAGATCCTGATCTTGTCTTTAGAATCTGAATATTTAATTTTGATAATCTTGGATGCTTGATTCACCTTTTGGATAGTAACATCGATGCTACCATTGGTATTTCAATGATTATGTCATGTAAAAATATTTACTATTTCCTAAAACTTCCACATGTGCTTTTTTGGGTTCTCTATCACCTTTCAGATCATCTATTTGGATTACGTGAATAAGTTCTCAATATCATAGTGTACCTTAAAACCCTAACTCCTCCAATTATGTCTTTTCATATTTCCAATAATAGGTTAGTTGGATCATGAAGGTGAACTGACCTTAAATACCCCTTTATCAATTAGTGCTACTTACATAGCCATTAATTTGAAGAGGGCTTCAGACATATGTAGTTCTCCCCTATGTGTGGGCTTATGTGTGAACAATGGTGTAATATAATATATACAAGTGCATGTATAAATATAGATTTTAAATTGAAAAATACCACTTAGAAGTTACTCTTTGAATGCTTTAGCCTATAATATAACTACTCCTATGAGTGATTTGAACATAGGAAACAATAGGGCATAAGCTTAGTTACTAAATTGATTTTCAATAGTGTGGTACAAGCTTGAGAGGTTTTTTTTAAATGAATAATGAGTTAGATTTAAATTGTATTTATACCACCTATTTTGAATTTTTTTTCATGAAGCATTAATGAAACAAAATAGGTTGACCCATACATATCAAAATATTTGTAAATCTAAGTGTGTATAAGATAAGAACACATGTGTTAGAACATGGACACTAGCATCAATCTAGGTGTAAATACAAGTGTCTAAGAAGATAAAAAATTTATAGAGTTTTGTAACTTATATTGAATCATATATATCATAATTTAAGCATCGTGTGGGCTACAGGTGATTCAAGTAATAAAAATAATAGGGTCAGACTATAAGAAATGAATTAAGGCTTAGTGAGATGACTAACATAAGGATTTTGGCTACAAATAAGTTCAATAACTAAAGGGTATAGCCTTAAGTGATATTTTTCAAGTTTACAAGCCTAGTTTAACATATAAATCCACATTTAATCATCTACATTTGCTCCCCCTCTACTCTAATAATTCATAAGGATGAAATTACTAGTTTGAAGGAATGAAGTGCATATTATGGTGTGTATAACACACCTTGATTTAACATGATCCATATTTTTAATTTCATTTATGTATATGACCTAAAAATGAGAGCATTTTATAGGTATTATTAGTGTATATAGTTTGAAATGAATAGTTATAATTGCTTGAAATAAAAGAGAGCAAGGAAGGATTACACTTGTGTGTCGATGCAACCATGTTTCGTCGTGATATTTTTATTTGATAATGATGCTACATAATTAAATTATTGGAGATATGTTCACAACTTAACCTTGGATATGTAAGGAGCATAATTGAAGGGTGATCATATCCCCCATCCAATGTAAGAGTGAGTTATGCTAAATCCATAAAGAGTATTGAATCTCATTCACATAGCTTAAGTTTATCATAATCTATCTAATGTCACTTGAGTCAAATGGTGTAACCATATCCAAACACAATAAATAGAATTAGTGATAATTTAATTGAGGGTGTTGAATCTCGATTATATTAATCAAAGAAGCCAATTGTTGCATTAGATAAAAGCTCAAATAATACATCTTGTTATGTTTGGTACATGAATAATATATTTTTAATTTGGTGCATTTGCATGGCATACGAACCTAAAATGTGTTTTGACTAAAGTATCTATAAAAATGTAACATGATCCATAAACAATGTATAATATGTATCACAGATCTAAAAAACTATGTCCCAAATCTATGCTAAATGTATAAGATTACGTTCCAAGTGTATATCTGACTCATGTAAACTATACCAAGCTCTACCATGTCTATCAATTATATGTATGTGAATTCATGTATGTATAACATGCCCCCATCAATATTTCCTCCCCCCTTTTTAGACAAGGGGAATGAAAATGTGATAGTCACCTTATCTCAAAAGGATAATATAACTATCTTGTATTTATGTGAATCATGTATTCAAAAACATATAGAGATATCACATAAAATTAGATGTATGTTAATATCATAATATGCATACATAAAAATCTTAAGATACATGATATGAACCATGGTAATGTCTATAAGGTAACAATATCAGCAAACAAATAATCACACATGTAAGTGTACTTAGTATCACACAAAGAGGGGTATAAGGATACCAAAACCAAGGGGCATGTTCAAATACCACAAAATCAAGGGGAGAACATATGAGAATGACCACATACCAAATAAACAAAAAACACTTTGGGTATTATGGCCAACAAACAAGGAACATGTTCAAATGTTCCATAAGCAATACATAGAAGAAAAGTAGAATTACACTCAGGTAATAAATATGAAGTGATGAAGTAATTTAAATATAAGAAACTATCATAATCAAATCATACTAGTCCCTACATACATATGTTAGCAAAATTTTATATAGAATAGTCTATGAAGTACACTATGAAAGATAATAACATGAGTATAGGCATGTGTAAACATTAGTATATAATATCAATGTGATAATGAAAAGGATCATCAAATAGTATAACTTGTGTCAACTATGACCATATAAAAGCAACATGTACACAATGGAGTGTATCATGTGGGAACAAGAAAGGTCCAATATCTACATGCTCATGGATCTTGTATCTAGTGTATACATGTATCACACTAGAGTACCCATTAAACATATATGTGTATACAAATGACATGTTATATATTAACATAAAATAAACAACATATACAAAAGCTAATAAACATATGAATTATAAATATATAATTTTTGGCCTTATTTTAATGCTTTTATATTTTTTTAATATTCTTAAAATTGTTTTTTAATTAATTTTTTTTAGAATTTTTGGAAAGAGAGTGCTAGTTAATGATCCATCTAAGGGATGGTCATAGTGTGCATTGTACTATGAATATCATGCAATAAAGTAGTCATGCCACCAAGGATCATGTATATGTGCCAAATATGGATATAGAGAATGTGTAATATTGTGTTTGTGCATCATAGGACTATGTAATCATGAATTAGTAGTAATGTTAGATTTTTTGGTGGAATCCATTGTTTAATTCTATGTGATTTATGTGGTTTAATAGTGGGTATTTTAACCAACTATAAAACATGGGGATCTATTGTAAATAACTAGCTAGGCCATAGAGGTTTAAGAGTCCACTTTAGATGCCTAATGCAATATCCTCTCAGTTATTAGTCTCCTAGGAAATGATATTTCATTTTACTTACCCTTTAATTCATAATTAACCTTAGTAGGTTGTTTACCTATCTATCATGAAATAATTGGTACCTTTTGTAGTGGATATTCATATTGGATCCTTGGAACTCTAGTTACCCTATCGGCATGAATATACTTAAGAAACCCATTCACTATGGAAATTAATAGATTTTATGAATCTAAGGTCATTCCAATAATATATCATATACTCCCATATGTGGTATAACTTAAAATGTTGTCTTCATGAGTGATATACCAACCTATATAGGTAATTAAATCTCACCAAAACCTTGTTGTATCTTCTCATAGAATGATCTAACCATTTTGGTCAAAGGTAATAAATCATCCCATGTGTATCCCAAATGTGTGAGTAATTTATTATGGTACATACATTTTCAATAGAACCATTCAAAACAATAACATTATGTATATGTTGTTGATCAGCATGTGCTCTAATAAATAAGGAATTAAGATATGAGTCATAATCCATAATCTCATTATCATCAGCTAAAATCAAATTCCTCCAAACCATATGATGTATATCAAGTAAAAGTGTACCAATAATCCCATTTAATGGGTGCCCGTAATGTGCTAGAGGAGGGTGTGCATGATATTCCATTTACACTTCCATTATTTCCTTAGGATGATCTTGTAATGGATTGTTGAATACCTTATGATTTTAATGATCATTAGGTTATGATCTTGAATCCATTTAATAATCGCCAAAGTTGATTGGGTCACTATCAATAAGATCTTGTATCTTATGCTTAGATTTGAAATATTTGTTTATAGAATGTCCTACATATTGGTGGTAGTCACAATAAGGGTTTGCATCATACCTTTTTTGTACAAGTTGAATCTTATCAACTACCATAGAAGGAGGGATAGATATGAGATGACACTCCATTATATTTTGAAGAATTGAAGCTAGAGACTTGGGTAATATTTTAATTTATCTCTTACATGCATTGGATAAAATGAGAAGATTAGGTTGTTGTGACATTGTATTAATCATGGTTATTTCTTCACTTTTAGATTCACCAAGTTTAACCTTATAGATTTATCTAGTATGAAACTTGGTAATGGATGTAGTTGTTGTGTTTTATACACAATTAAGCTTGTTCAATGTAATAAGTTTCATTTATATATCTCAAATAATATGGCATAAGTCATCAGAATATTTGAAATTATTGAAAATAATAGACTCATGTAAGGGAGCAAGAATTTTTTTTAGAATATATCTTGAAATCATGTATCTTCTATAGAATTTATTAGTTTGGCAAACATTATCTTTTACCTCAAGACATATTAATTAATATGCTAATTGGTTCCTTATGTGATCTTGGTAATTTGTGCATATGACATCTAGTAATGTTGACTAAAAAATGTACTAAAAATTGATCCTCCAAAGGATTAAATGTTCTTAATAATTTTATTAGTAGATCATAAAACCATATCAAATCATAGTCTTTAGACTTCATGGAAATAATGTTTTCAAAAAAAAATCATCATAAGCATAATTTAGATATGTCACATAGAAATATCGAATATGTTGTTCAGGATGACCCTTGTCATAGTAAATTATAAACTTGGGTGATAAAAATCCAACTGACAAAGGGTGCAAAAATATCTTGGGTGATATAATATTATGCAATACATTTTATGAATCAATAACATGTGTTTGTTTCAAAGAATTCTACTCAATATTGGTAAAATTAGCTTCCAAATGTTGAATAACTTATGGAAGAGATTGCATAGTAGACCCATTGTGATTTTTATTTGAGATTTGATGAGTCGTGAAAGGGGATGAAAACAACTCTTGTGTTTATTTATGCATTGAAACTAATAATTGAGTTGAATTACTAATGGTTCCCATGAAGGATGTATCAATAGTAGTACCATCTAAGGGTTAACCCTGAATGGATGTGCATACACTATTCTTATCATTCTTATTGATTACATCTTGTGTAGCATACAAAAATGCATCAATTGATTATTTATTGGTATTTCGATGATTTATTAAATATTATTTATCTTACATTTAAAACAATATTTTTTATTAATATTTTCCATTTTTTAATGAAGATAAAAATGTGAATAATTTAAAAACTCAAATCTAAAAAATAATCAGAATAATCTAAAACACTAGATGGCCAAAAATCCTAGGTCAAGCTAGGTTTGCAATAATAAAGACTCAAAGGCTAGGTCCACCACACCTTTAACCTCTTTTCATGGTGATAAGGGTTATGAGAGTATCATAATAAAACAAGGTGTAAGCTACTTTAAAAATCACGCCAATTAAATAAATTTAGATTATAATGATATTTAGATGATAAATTCTAAATCTTAACATATGCCAAATATAGAGTGTACAAAATTCAATATTATAGTAATATAAATGTGAAGGATAAATTGTACTTAGATTATACACTGATGTGCAAGAAGGTATGAGTAGTGCAAACACAAAAGTGGATTATCTAAATATCCTTGTTCCATCATCATATTTTAAATATTTTTTTCTATAAACTTGGACATTACATCGCATTTTGGATAGTAGCTTCAACACTACAGTCTAAGTTTTTATGTTTATTTAATATAAGTAATATTTATTATTTATTGAAACTTCCCCTATGCCTTTCTAGGTTTTCTATTAACTTTCAAATTATCTATTTGATTCGTCCACATATTTTTTTGATAACAAATTATAGCTCAAAACCCTAAATCCTTGAATTAGGTCTTAACACCTTACTAAAAATCTAGTTAGTGGGATCTTGTATTTGAATTGACCTCAAATACCCCTCTATCAATGAGTAATACCTACATAGCCACTAGTTTAAAGAGGGCCTTAGACATATGTAGTTTTCCTATATGAGTAGGATTGTCTATGAATAATGGTGTAATATGTTATATGCAATTTCATTTAGTGATCTAACTTTTAAATTGACAAATCCCACTCAGGAGATAATCTTAAATTAATACTTAAAAAATGTAATATAACTTCTCCTATGACTAATTAGGAAATAGGAAAGAATGGGGATGAATAGCTTAGTTTTGCAATTGATTTTCATTAAATTAGTATAAGCTTGAGAATTTCTTGTTAGATGAATAATGAGTTGGATTTCACCTGTATTTATACCACCTATTTTGAAATTTTTATCATGGTAAGGTTAATTCAAAAAAACACGTTGATCCATACATATCAAAATATGTTTGAATTTAAGTGTCTATAATGTATGGACACATGCTTACTAGCATGGAAACTAGCATCAAAGTTAGTGTCCAGGTCTAAATTCAAGTGTCCATAAAGATATAATTTTTTGGAGTTTTGAAACTAAAAATTAAAGATATATATTAGAATTTAAGCAAATTATGGGGTAGATGTGATCTGGTTAATCATAATAAAAAGTTCTATCTATAAAATAATTTTGTAAGCTAAGTGAGATAGTAAAAATGGGCAATTTTGGCTCTATGTAAGGTCAATAAGTGAAGGGTATATCATTGAGTTATATTTTTCAATGTTAAAATACTAGTTTAATATATAAATATTTAGTAATTTAAGGGAATATCATTTAGTAATTTAGTAATACTAAAATACTAGTTTAACATATAGATGTAGATTATTAAATTAGAAATTTTAAGTGAAGGGTATATCATTTAGTAATTTAATAATGTTAATATAACTTCTATTTTATTAATTTTAATTTATACAAATGTAGCTTTTCTAACCATTTTTTTTATCAAACCATTCCTTTTGTAATTTCTCTTTTTCATGTTATTATTTTTGTAATATTTCTTTCTCTAGTTTTGCCTTTATAATATTTTCTTTAACCTAAAAATTAGTGTTTGTATATTTATGACTCAAAATAAAAAACCAATAAGACCAATAAAGTAGGACTATAATATTCTCAAGTCAAGAATAAATTCTTTGATTTCTATTAGACACCAACAATCTTTATAATCTCAACATAACTGTGTGCAACAAAAAACTTCGATACATTACAAATGATAAAATTGTTAAGCATTCCAATTTCAATAAGTAGAGGAAAGAAAAAAGAGGTCACACCTAAACTCAATGAAACTAATTTACAATTGAAAAATCTTATGTTCAAATGATAATAGGTTACATTGAAATATAATATAAGGGTTAAATAATGTTTAGTTAATGAATCCGTTGGGAAAATTAGTGACATTGTATAAAATTTAGATTCAAAACCACCTAATGTACCCACATATGTGGTTGTCCCCTTCAACACATAAATTGATCCCCCATGGGATATAAATAATCCAACATATCTACCAATTACTATTGTTACATAGAGTAATATTTAAAATATGTAGCTTAAAATGATAAGTAAATTTATCATACATAAAGCACAACGATTGAATCCTAATAAGGGATGTTTTTTTAGTAAAATCAATTGCTCATGATTGACCTTCACTAAAGTATGTAGAGTATGCTCATTGTATTACATTCATATTTACCATGCATTTACCTTCAATATCTACAAAATAATGAATGATAGTAAATATGTTAAAATTATTAAAGAAGAGGAAGCAAGACTTAATGAAAAATATCTTCCACTACATTTAAAACCAAAGTAAATTATCTCTAAGAACCTAATAAGAGTATTGTTCATGAAAATATGTAATTTTGAAATGAAATCCTTGGTGGAATACTAACACATAACCTAAAACATTTAAAGGTACAATGTTCTCATATTTTTCACTTCACAAAGTTAAAGAACAATAACTAACTAATAAGACATAGATATTGACAATGACGTTATGTTATAATGGCATATGCTGATTGTTGGTGTAAATTTATAATTACACCCTAAGCTTAGTTAGTAAGTAATTATCGTAGGATTTATTATTTTCATGTTTAAAAAATAATGCAATTTAGAAATGTAATTTTCACTAAATTCCAAGTTGTACACCAACATGAAATTTATGCAAATACCTAAATTTATGAAACTAATTGCATTTATGAGGCCCTTTAGGGATGATAAAATCAAGAATATCCCTCACTTTAAAAAATTGAATGGAGAAGAGAAAATGAGAGGTTTATGTATCATTTTATTTCTACCTTAGTGCAGGGTATATAATAAAGTGGTACTTTTTTACCCAAATATATATGGTGTTTTTATCTTATCTATCTAGTGTGAGAAATATCTAGGATATATGTGTTTCAGTTTGGCTATTCCAAAACTCTTATATAGTATTATGTTAGGAGTCATAGTCTAAATTCACCATTTAATGCATGATTTTTAAAAATATTTTTTAATAGATATGGGTAAAATACTTTTGGTAAACTAGATATATGAATCAAACAAAGAGAGGGTTTTTAAGATAGGCCCATAACCTTTATAGTGAAACAATAAGGTTTTTAAAAATAACTCCTCCATCCTATACAATGGAACACAATGATGCAATAGGTAAGATATCGAAAGGACCAATTCAAAATACATATTTGAAACATATACAGATAATGTGCAATGAAATGAACAATGGAACTAACTTGGTGAAACCACAACCTCAAATTAGCTACAAGGATGAAAAATAACAATTATTGTTTAAGGACCATACATAAAACAAGGTCATCAAATAATACTAGGGACATGCCTAAGGATCCATTTGATGAGGCATAAAATGAAACCAAAGATTGTGATGTTGAATAAGGTACGTTTACACATATTTAAAACATGATGAATAAATATTGAAATAAACTTGAGACAATGGTAGTGAAAACTATTCAAAGCTCATAGTTGGATAAATGGTCATTCAAAAATCTAACAATAGCATAGAATATGTTGAAAACCTCTAGCCGAGCATGAAGTACCCTTTCCTTAATATTAAATAAACCACTAACAACTTTACTAACATCATTCTTATTCCTAAAGTAATGATTATAGAAATCATTGCTTAGAGCCCATAAATCAATTGTAGGGTATGAAATAAGCACAAATATATCACAAAATAAATGTCAATAGATGAAAACATCTACACATGGTAAGCAAAAAGCTATCTTAAAAAATACCCTCCAAGTAGGAATTTTAAATAAATACCAATAACCAATAATGTATCTATCCTTCCTCCCACCACCCATAGGAGAGGAAAAAAACACAACCATAAAAAAAATTAAAAAAACTCACATAAGTTAAATAAATTATGTAATAAAATAATCAATACTAAAAATAATAATGGAGAGATAATCCCAATCCTTGAAATGAAGCACTCTCCCCTCATGATGAAAATAATGGCTACACATGTAGTTAATATTAATTCAAGGAGATATCTAACATGAAACTTGTGCTAATCCAACATAATATGTAGAGCATACTCATTAATCACAAAACACCCTTGAATCTTCCACTCGAGGTACTCTAAAATCCCTCTTTATTTTTCCCACCCAACAGAAAAAATTAAAAATAGATTATTTTTCATCCTTCCACCCTTCCTAAAGATCAAAATAAAACATATTATCCAAGAAACAATAAAGATAAAATTATAGAAAGTAAAATAGCTTGAATAATTTTTATTAAAAATAACATATTCCATAGCCAATCTAGCTATAAGACACATAAATTTTGGAGTAGCACATGGATCCAACCAGAGCCAACTCCAACCATTGATAACCTTTCAAGTTACATAAATTTTATAGAAAAATATATAAATATTATATATAAAGATATACTTATCAATAATCTCCTTAGGTCACGTCAAGGAAGCTAAACCACCAAGAAGATTTTACTACTTTATCATAAATCTTTTGCCAATATGGCATTCAACCAAAAATTGACCAAAACAAATGAATAAATCACTTTGTGGAGTAAAAAAAAATTCTCAAGTATTTTTTTCCAATATGTCATAAATCTTGCGCTAGTTAGTCATTCAACCAAAAACTATTTCAATCCTATAAATCCATTACTTAATGGAAGCAAAACTGTTTAAATCTTGCCTTTTTAAATGGGGTGTACTCTAAGAGTTTCTTTTGGGAAATTATGCTTATGCCATTTCATATATAAGGGTATAAAATCCCTAGGATGAATATAAACTTGTTTGGAGGTTTGAATGTTTTTCTCTAGAGGCATTTTGGTGGTTTTTTCATGCTGAGGGTGGTTGTAATCTTAAGAAAATGTTAATGTTTTTTTAGAAAAATGAGGGAATTGTTTGTTTTTATATGGTTTGAATTTTAATTTTTGAATAATTTTACTCATTAAAATAACAACAATTTTTGAAGGGATTTTATTTTAGTATTTTGAATTCATGGCAATTTTTCAAAAAATTGGGGGCTCCTTTGATGTTTTGGAGGTGCTTATTTATTGTTTTAGATTAAAAAATTAAAAAATAGTAGGGTTATTTTTATTTTTATTTTATTAATTTTAAAAAATAATACTTTTGAAGGTTTTGGCTACCTCATGACCACCCTACTCCATATAACTCCATCATCCCTACCATTACTTCGACCTCCCTGATGTCCATTGATTTCCACTATACACATCCACCATAGTTGGTGTTGTGTCTTTTAATTTCCAAATTAAAAATTATATCCCATTATGCTCCCTATATCACCATGTGATCCACCTATATCTCAACCTTAATACATCCTATTTCATCCATGTATCCATAAATTATCTCCATATGTAGTGCATTTTAGCTCCCTCTACCAAAATGACATCATAGTTTGCACCACTACCATTAGCCTACCTATCACTTATGTTCCTACATATAACCATACCTAAGAAATGGTATTTTTTAAACATAAAAAAAAATATTAATTAATTCCTTTTTAGAGTACAAAGCGGCACTGGATGTAGGGCCCAAACACATCCTGATTATGTGAGATAACATCTTAATGGATTTATCACTAGGGTGCTCAAAACCAACACTTTATCTATATAAAGTAGACACTCAACTAGGATTAATCCACCAAAAAAGGGTTTTATATTGGAGTACATTCTTGCCATAGAGTATATAGTTTGGGGTGTACTGATGTGTGTGATCACACTAATAAAATCTAAACTATATACAAGTACTAGTATCTCCAACTAATAGGACCATTTATTGGTCAATTAACCCTACTAAAATATATTGGGTGTATAATTGAGTCTTGATTAAGATCTGAAAAAAATAACTACTCCCTGACATACCTACAGCTACTACATATGTAACAACTAGGGGTACTAGAGAAGACAACCCTAGCATCTAACTATTTGGAATTAAATGAATTCAAATCATATTTAATTCACCATAAAATAAAAATTTAAAACACATAAACCAGATTTTAAATGTGTAAAATTATATTTCTCTATGTACTACTTGCATCACAGAATCAATTACTCAAATCACAGTAATTTTTACTTTAATAAAGAAAATAAAAAAATAGAAATAACACATAACATAGGTGTATCATCGTTCACCCAATGTGGGATGCATCCACTAAGAAAGTCCTTAATAAAATTGTAAAAAAACAAGAGTACAAACTCTCTAAAGAGAACCTTTCATAGAGATAGAGTATATCCTCTAGAATTCATGAAATAACTCTTTGAATTATTGATCCAAAATTGAAATGTATCAACAATCATCCAAACATGTTATGCCACACCTATAACTATATAATAACATATAATAATTTGTTATACCATACCCTATAAAATAAAAATATCACTCTACAAAGTCGCACCACACCTGTATATAAACAAATGAGGAATAAATCCACCCAAAAAGGAGAAACATGCCATTCTTATCCAAGATGGCCTTATCCACAAAGAAACACACCATAATCCACCTAGTAAAGATTATCCACATGCCCTCATAATAAGGAACACACCCTCTTTATCTCACTCTTCCAAAAGGCTTACACAACCTAATATGTAATGAGATAACAACTAACTCCTTGAAACAAGGAAGTCAATCCCACTTCCAATAAACAACTAACTCCATAAAAACAAGGAAGTCAATCCCACTTCAAATAAACATAGAAGTCAACATGGAAATAAGAGAAGATAACAATTAACTCTATAAAACAAGGAAATTAATCCCACTTTCACAAAACATGGAAGTCACCATAGAAATTATTAAAATACATTTAATAATATTCTACTCACATGTGGAGTACATTAAAAATATGCTCCCCACATTTTTGGATCTCTAGAATCCCACAAAATGTTCCACCATGGTCACATGATATCCCCAAAGGGCTCCATAATCAATAATCTCCCACTTGGAGATCATTTCTCTTGAACAAAATTTATCACTACTCAGTGACCACTAAGGACAACCAAATCTGAACATAATCTCAACTTGTCTAATGTGACCACCTTGGTCATCATATCCATAGGATTAAGGCTAGTATGAATCTTCGTTAGCTTCACCAAGTTATCCTCCAAAGCTATCCTGATGAAGTGATAATGTAACTGAATGTGTTTTGTCCTCAAGTGGAAATTTGAGTTCTTGTCCAAATGAATAACACTCTAACTATCACTATGTAATCTCCCAACTTCTTGGTCATGACCCAACTCTCAAAACAACTATTGTAACCAAATCATCTCTTTGATAGCCTTTGTGGAAATAATATACTCTTCCTTTATGGTTAACAAAGCCATAACCTTCCTTATCCTATAAATCCAACTAACCATTTTATCTCCAATAGTAAATATATAACCTGTTGTGCTCCTCCTACTATCAATATCCACTTCTATATCTAAGTCCACATAACCATGCAAAGTGGTATCTTATCTACCATAACATAATACAACATCTATGGTTCCTCTCAAGTACTGAAGAATCCATTTCACTCCTTGTCAATGATCATAACTAAGATCAATCTTATACCTTTTCACAACTCCCACTGCATGGGTAATATCTATCCTAGACAAACCATGGCATACATCAAACTACCAACTACTGATGAGTAAGGTACCTCGGACATATTAAGCTTTTCAACCTATATCTTGGGACACTACTCCTTTGATAATCTAAAGTCTCCTACAAAAGGAGTACCAATTGATTTATCATCCAACATGCTAAACCTTTCTAAGACTTTCTTCACATACTCTGAATAGGATAAAATTAGCTTCCTTTTTCTTTCTTTCATGAGTAATCCTCATACCAAATATTTTCTTCATTTCACCCAAATCCTTCATATAAAATTAGTCACTAAGTTGTTTATTAAGTATATGAATATGTTGTATGTCCTTTCTTGCAACGAATATGTCATCCACATACAAGCATAATATAATAAAAAACCATCATCAAAATGTTTGATGTATAGGCAATGGTCAGAATTACACCTTTGATAACCTTTCTCTAACATAAAACAATCAAATTTATTATACCATTGTTATGGAGCTTATTTCAGGGCATACAAGCTCTTATCTAATTTACACACATAGTTATCCTTCCCTTTGACCTAATATCCATGTGTCTGCTCCATATACAACTATTCATCCAAATCACCATAAAGAAAAGCAATTTTAACATCTAACTATTCTAAGTGCAAATCCTCAACTATAGCTAAACCAAGAATAGTCCTAATAGAAGTTATTTTTACAATAGGATAAAAAAATATCATCAAAATCAATACCTAATTTTTGTGTAAACCCCTTAACCACCATTATGGATTTATACCTTTTCCTCCCTTCATGTTCTTACTTTATTCTATAAATCCACTTGTTTGGCAATACACTCTTACCCTTGGATAGCCTTAACACATCCCAAATTTGGTTCTCCATGAAATATCTATGTTCCTCATCCATGGCTTGCTCCCACTTCTTTCTAGCATCTACGTGCATTTCTTCCTCATAACACACTAGTTCTCCATTGTCAGTGAGTAATAAATAATTTAAAGAAGGAGAAAAAAGTTCAATTTTTATTGTTACCCTAAAAGACCTTATTACCATAGGAGTTTGGGGTCCTTGTGTATAATGTTCCTGAACTAATTCATTGGATACTTTTCCATTTGCAATGTCATCCAATACTGTGTACTCTTTCTATTCCTATTCCTATTCTTGCAATGGATTCTTATACATGACTTTTTTATTAAAGATTACATCTATAGACCAAAATATTTTCTTATCTCTAATTCTCCATAGATTAAAACCAATGTGATCCTCACCATAACCAAAAAATGTGCATTTTTATGATTTTGCCTCTAACATTCTCCTATCCCCTTTCTTAATGAAATAAAAGCCTGACAACTAAAGACTCTAATAAAAGAATAATCAACATTCTGACCAAACCAAGCTTGTTTAGGAATGCCTCCATCCAAAGGCATTGAAGGTCCTTTGTTAATTAAATAAACTATCATGCTAATTTCATTTACCCAAACTTTAAAGAAAACCTTGTATGTAACCTCATACTCCTGGCGCATTCCATTATTGTTCAATTCATCCTTTCAGATACCCCATTTTGTTATGGAGTTCTTGTAACCATCCTTTGCCTATAGATTTCATTGTTAGAACAATAATCAAAGAAAACATCACTACAATACTCACCTCCGTTATCTAATCTGAGACATTTCAACTTGAGACTTATTTCATTCTCAACCAAGGCTTTCCACATCTTAAAAGCATCAAATACATCAGATTTCCTTTTAATGCAATAAACCCAAAATTTCCTAGTTGTATCATAAATAAAAGTGACATAATAATTGGAACCACTAATATAAGATACCTAAGTTGGTCCCCATACATCTGATTGAACCAAATATAACTTATGCTCTTTCTTTGTGGGTCCAACTTTCAAGAATGTAACTCACTTCTATTTCCTATACACACAATCCTCACAGAAGTCCAAATCAATTTATTTTAGTCCAAACAACTTGCCTTTTAGTATCTCCATGCATTTATGGCTCATATGACTGATCTTGTAATGCTACATAGTTGCATTTCCATATGAAACAACTAAATCATAAGAATTAAAATTACTATTCAAATATAAAGTACCAACTTTATTACCTCTTGCAACCAAAAGAGATCATTTGGTAACTTTCGAAGAATCTACAGTAAATAGTACTAGACAACCCTCAGTATCTAATTGCCCCACTAAAACCAAATTCCATGTCAACATAGGCACATGTCTGACATCCTTAAGTATCCATGTGTTCCCATTATGAATTTTCACTTGAACACAACCTTTCCCTACTATCTCACATGGTTCATTATCACCAAGATAAACATATCCCAAATTTTCTTGAACATAATCAGTAAAATAATGCCTGTGTGGGGTGGCATGTAAAGAATCCCCAAAATCTAATACCTAAGACTCAAAAATTATCCAAAGAAAGAATTAATGCATCCTAACATGATTTACCAGATGTCACATTTACCTCATTTTTTCCCTCCTTGTTGGCATTCTTATCTCGAAGTGACCAACATTCCTTCTTTGAGTGTCCACTCTTCCCAAAATGCCATCATACCATCTTGGCTCTAGAACTGAATTTACATCTACCCTTTGACTTTCCATGGTTTCCTTTACTCTTATCCTTTTGCCTCCCTCTAGTTTCAATAGATAATGCATTACGTGAAGATGATTCACCATGGATCTTCCTTTGCATTTCCTCACTAATAATCACACCTACAACATCCTCAAAATATAAACTTCTCTTGGTAGGGACTACATTACTCATAACCATAGCCAAGCTATCTCAACTATCAAGCAAAGAACATAAAATCAGAAAATCTCTAACTTCATCAAAAAATTTAATTACAACAAAAGTGAGCATACTTACAATTGTATTAATATCATTTAAATGATTAGCAATAGAACCTTTATCAGACATTTTCATATTAAACAATATTTTCATAAGAAATATTTTATTTGAGGTAGAGGGTTTCTCAAATAAATTTCCAAGTTTATCCATAAGATCCTTTGTGGTTTCTCATCTTAAATGTTGAATGCAACAGAAGATGCAAGGCATAGTTGAATGGCTCCCAATGCCTTTTTGTCAAGCAATGTTCAATCAAAATCAATCATGGACACAGGTTGTCCTCCTTTCCCCTCTAAGGGGAGATGAATTTCTTTTTGATACAAGTAATCTTCCATTCGTATTTTATACAAACCAAATTTTTTGCCATCAAAATTCTCATCTCTGAATCTGGTCTCTTCTCCCATAGCTCCCACTCAAGCTAATAACCCTTACTGTTATTTTCCACTTTAGAAAAAAACACCACCAAAGATTTAATACCATTTGTTAGGAATTAAATGAATTCAAATCAGATTTAATACACCATAAAATCAAAATTTAAAACACATAAACAAGATTTTAAATGTGTAAAATCATATTTCTCTATGCACTACTTGCATCACAAAATCAATTCTTCAAATCATAGTAATTGTTACTTTAATGGAGAAAATAAGAAAACAGCAATAACACATAACATAGGTATATTGTGGTTCACCTAATGTGGGATACAACCATTGAGAAAGTCCTCAATAAAATTGTAACAATAAAAGAGTATAAAATCTCTAAAGAAAACATTTCATAGAGATATAATATGTCCTCCAAAATTTACAAAAGAATTCTTTGAATTACTAGTCCAAATATAAAATATGTCAAAAATCATCCACACATGTTATGCCACACTTGTAAATATATAATAACATAAAATAATCTGCTATACCACACTTTGTCAAATAAAAACATCATTGTACAAAGTCACACCACACCTGTATATAAACAAATTGGGAATAAATCCATCCAAGAAGGAGAAAAACACCATTCTTATCCAATATGGCCTTATCCACAAAGAAACATGCCATCCTCTACCTGATCAAGCTTATCCATGAGCCCTCTTAAGAAATAGCATGCCATCCTTATCTCACTCCTCCAAAATGCTTACACAACTCACAATGCAATGAGATAACAACTAACTCCTTGAAACAAGGAAGTCAATCCCACTTCCAATAAATAAATAAATCCCTAAAAACAAGGAAGTCAACATGGAAATAAGAGAACATAACAATTAATTCCCTAAAACAAGGAAATCAATCCCACTTCCAAAAAACATGGAAGTCACTGTATAAATTATTAAAAAAACATTTAATAATATTCTACTCACATGTGAAGTACATGAAAAATACATTCCCCATATTTTTGGAGCTCTCTAAGCCCCCAAAATGTTCCACCATGGTCATGTGATATCCCCAAAGGGCTTCACACTCAGCACTAACTCAGTGTTAACCCCAAGCATGATATGAGGTAGAAAAAAATATTATTCGAGATAAAATACATCAACCTAAGAGTTATTTAATCATCCTATATGAAGGATGTCCCAAGGTGGTCTACATTCGTATCCATATAGATCAGAACTCAATGAAAACTAACTAACATGAGATGCCTAACCAATTACCAATGTAAAAAACAATAGATGAGGCAAATCTATAGTACTACTTTCCAAGATTCCATAAGTTGAATCTCATATTTTTATTCATATCACCATACATTTGTAGCAAGGAGCTTAGGAATGTTTAGCTTTGGATAAAAATAATCCCACAAGCTGAGAGAGAGAATTGATAACAAGGGCTTAAGTTTGGTAATTATACCATTACTAAAAGATTCCGATTACATCACTTAGTCTCAATGATTCATGTAACAATAATTAAAGAGGAGAAAACATATTTTAGCTTTCTCATTATATAAGGCCCTCATATTCACATTATCCAAATGGAGTACGATTGCATTATTAATCTTACTATTAGTGATTGGTAGTCAATGACCACATTAGGGCTTAATAATTAATCAATAAGAATACATGTACATCTATAATATTATTTTTTAATAAAATTATTCCACATACCCATAACATCATGCGATTGTGTTAGGTTATTTTTAGCACATATTAGATTTAACATGTCATCTTGTTTATCTTCAACTATAAGGAAGACATGAATATGGTTCTTTGTGGAGGACCGTGGTCTTTTGGTAAATGCTCTCTCACTATTAAAAATGGGAGCCTAACATGGATCTCTCAGATTCTTTTTTCTTAACCACTCCCATTTGGACTAGACATTGTGGTCTCCCTTTATAATTTTGGCATGAGGACATTTTTAAAGGTATTGCTAGTTCTTTTGGTGAACTTGTGGCATTGGATAATGATATGGCTTCTAGAACCAAACTTCAAAGTGCCAAACTTTATGTTAAAGTGGCAGACCTGAATCATCTCCCAGAAAAGGTGGAACTAATATCCAAGCTTGGTAAAAAAACTAAAGAATATTTTTTTGAAGATTTGCCCAACTCTTGCTATGCTTGTAAGAAAGAGGGGCATCTGGTTAAAAATTATCCCTCCAAAAGTAAAAATCATACAAGTAGTGTTTTGAAAGGGAAAAAGACCAAGGTCCAGCAAAAGAAAGTATGGAAACCCAAAGAAGATCAAAGCCAAGAACAAAAGAATAATGAATATTCTAAAGCTCCAAATGCTAAGGCAGATAAAGAGCCTTCTTTTGAATATTCTAATGCTCCACATGCTTAGGCAGATAAAGAGCCTTCTTTTGAGAAAGTAAACTCTAAGAAAGAAGGACATGGTTTGTAATCAGATACCATAATCCCTGAACAAATAATAGATGATCTGACAGATCTATCAAAACAAATCATGATCTATCAAAGGATAGAAGATCGATGGAGAGATGTAGATGAAAAAATTGAGCTAGAGGAAGGTGAATTCTTGGCTGAAGTTGGAAATAAATCAGAGGGAGATTTTTTTTCTCAGTCAAGGGAGATCCAGGTGTTATCTTAGGCTGATAATGGCTTTCCTTTGGATGAGCCTCCTCCCCTAAAAGTTGTGAAAGATAATGGAGAAAAATCAAAGTATAAACTAAACCAAAGAAAAAGGGCTGAAAAAAAGATCAATACTAAGGGGGTAGAAACTACAAGCAGCAAAATAGATCATCAAACTAAGGTGAAACCTCTTGCTTCTATTTTGAATAAATCTGGAAAAAGAGCTGAATAGCATTCTAAAGTGAAACCGGATGTTGGTTCCTCAGACAAACCTAAAAGAAGATCCACTAAGAAAACCAGAGAGTTAGAAAGTATGCATAATATTGATGATGGTAGGTAGGCAACTATTCTAGATTTTACCCCTAAAAAATAGATTTGAAAATCATTACTTGAAATATTAGGGGGCTGATTAGTATTCATAAATTGGATATTGATGCTATCCCTGTAAAACTAGATTTTGATGCTACTCTTCCGTAGGTTTTAGGACTGCTTTTCCTGGTGGCTATTAATGCTTTATCTTTTTTGATTTTGTTAAAGGGTTTCGGGGTCCCTTCAAAACTTGCTTTTACCATAATCTAAAACATGTCATAGCCATTCATCCAAATAAAATTAACTTATACACTTAATTTCTTTGGTAATAAGTGAACATGAAAATGACTTCATTATATTAAAACTATTAACTCCAAGACTTTAATGTATATATTCCACATTCCAAAATAACTTACCAACCTATTCAAAGTTCATTAATGAAAGGCAACATTTAACAATCCATATCTTTTTTTGAATGGAATCTAAAACACATTCCAAAAATATAGATTTTCCTCATTTAATACATTATTTCATATAAATTCATAAAAAATAAAACAATAATCTTTAGTAAGATCACCATAGAAATACAACCAAATTACTTATCAACATAGCATGAGAATGTAAAAAACATCTAGGTTAGAAGCATTCAACCTTACTTGTTTAATGTTCCAAATACTATCATAAAGACAGCCATGTTTTTATTTAAATCAAGCCATAATAAATAGTTTATCAATTCATGTGTCATTCTTGTGACACAAAGAAAATAATGGGAATCTATATATGCTATTATAGCATTATATGTCCACATATATCCCTATTTAGGGCATAGTTTCTGACTTCATGACTCCTAGGGCCATTTGTTTTCAAAAGACTATTATTTACCACTTTGTCAATAGGTATACCAGCCCAAATCTACTCTTATTTTAACATAAACCATCATTATGCCATCATTTTTAACATCTCTTTTGAGATTTAAAAAAAAATGGTCACCTAAATAGGTGTGTCTTTTAATACATTATGGCAAAAGTAGACATTACCATCCATGGTGATCAAATATTCACCTCATTATTACCAACAAAAGGGTTTTTGGTACATTTCAAACAAAATTTTATAGCTATTAGGTGATACAAGATAAACACATTTAAAAATATTTAGCATAGTGATAAATTCAGGATGAAAATTATTTTGATAGTGAAATATTTTTCAACTAATCAATCCCTTTAATATGACAAGACATTATCATAGAAATCTACAATTCTTCATGATAATAGTTGCAATGGTAAAATCCAATAGGATTCCATAATATTTTAGAATCTAAAGTAGTGTTTTTTCCAACACATGTTATGACTCATGCATAAATTTATCAAAATTCATCACATAATGTTAGCTAAATATAGTAACTTGTACTATACAATTACTTCTAATTCAACAATCACCATTTATGGGTTAGTGCAATGTCCCACACCAACTACACTGAACTTTAGAAAATCCATTCTAAGCTTTCACATGTAACCCCAAGGCTTAAAACATGATCTCCACAAAAATTTTGAGCTCACCAAATGATTTTAAGGATCACAATTCTATCATCATTCTACACTTATTTCTTGACAACATTTAGAAGTACTTAAGATTCCAAAATCTACTTGATTAGGAGTTACATTGCTCCTTCTGAGCATATATTCTAGTCATGCTTTCAAAAAATCAAAATATTCATTTTAGAATAGTTATTTCAGGTATACATGAAATAAGATCGTTTTCAAAAAATGGTCATCCCAACTAGCAACACAAGATCACAATTTCTTTCACATAAGTGATTAGTGGTCATAATTTCTTTCACAAACTCCATGGTTTAGAAACACAAGATCACATATATAGCATGGCACATACACTTGAATACCTAGACATCTAGATTGATAACATAAAGTTTTCACATGTTTTATATGTTTAATTACTTCCACACATCATGAAGGTTTTTACATAATTCATAACAATGTACATATTTAAAGGAACTACATAGTATAGGGCACACATTCATATTCAGGTAGTTATGCCAAGGTATTTTCATATTACAACAATTAAGCACATTTTTCAGTGAAGCACATGGGTTCATGTTTTCCCTCAATTCACCCAATTCCTAGATGTCATATCAATGACATAAAATATCTATCATATATTACAACATGCTCAATGCTAGGGATCTCATGTTCATGATCATCTAGATTTCATAAATATATTTCCATGATTTTTAGAAGTTTCCAGCAATGTTCATGCTTCATGGATTAAATGGTTGATGATACCTGATAAAATAATAGATCCCCAAAATTATCTAACTTGCCCAAGAAAATTAGTCACATTCACTATACTAGGCCCTCCAGGCTTGAGTCGTACCCTTAGACCTCCTACGATATTATGCCTTAACATTATCAGATAAATTACCCATGTAAGCTATCGATGGTAACCAAGGCATGGTCTATTTCTTCCAATAATAAAATTATATTGCTATTCTTCTAACTAAATCACTCCAACAAGTAAAAGGTTGACTTGCTTCGACATAACATCATTTTGGGACAGGGTGAGCTTAACCAAGGGTCAAGGTGAAATTTATATTATTACCATGGGAATTACAATCCCCCAAAATCCTTAAGTTCAATTAAACAAACATCTTCATGGATGCCAAAAATCATCCCAAGATCAAATAAACATCCTTAGAAGCGTAAAACATATCTAGGATTATTATAGTATCCTTATAAGATCAAAACATACCCACAATCAAAATAGACATCACCATTGAATCAAAACATGCTCACCCACTTAATAGCTTCTAGATATTTATCATTATAGAATCATAGGATTATTCAATCAACTCAAACGTGATCAAATGCTCATAATAATATCAGGCCTTAATTTGGTTGAAATGCATATATATTCCATCACCTCAAAGTGCTTATCCACATTCAAGATACATAATGATTGCAATAAGCCAACCATAATAGTGTTTCATATTGCAAAACCTTTTCATTATTTACTTATAAGTCCATTGCCTTAGACAAAACAGTGTTCATAAATCACTTGTCACATTATTTTGAAACATTTTCAATGCTACCACTAGTCATGCATAGTGATAACTAGCCAAGCCATAACTTACAGTTGCTTGCCACAACTATCAAACAAATGCAACTACATGAAATTTTTCTGCTTAACCATAACAAATTTATTTATATTCAAAAAATGAGGTCAAGATATCCTTGATAACCATGAGTAACTTATGCCTATGGGGATGATTTTACTCCCCTAAACCATTCACCTAGAAAGTGTCATACTATATATTTTTAATTAATTAATAAAAAAATATTCAACTCCTTGAGCAAGAATTTTTAGCAATCTTTTTCATAGAATCAATAATGATTTTTATCACCATTTATGTCTCATAGTTTCCAAAAGGTATCAAGTAACTCCCTTTACAAGTAGAGAGCTCAAGCTCTATTTACCTACCCAAGTAAATCAACCTCTCACTCCATGTCTAGCCCTCTAGGTTTATGTTGAACCCTTGGTCTTCCTAAGGTCATAAATTTCCAAGAATTTAGTGACAGATTGGCCATACAATCGAACAAAAGATATCAAACATTATTCCCCTAATTCTAATAGTGAATCTTTTATCACTTATCTCTCATCAACTTGGCCATACAAGTCTATGGTTGATAGGTGAGGCTTGCCCTGACACAACTAGATTCGCAAAGGGTTAACCCAACCAAGGCTAGGGGAGATAGTCAATTTCATTCATATTTTTGTATGGAACTTACAATATACCATCATTATATAATATCACTTTATTATTCAATACATAATGATAAGTGCCCTTATAGATCATTTTACAATTCTTCCCAGTTGGAGTAATTCATGAGTCTAAAAGTAGTAACTTCTCCAAGTTTCAGATTTCCCTAGAGCAAAAACACTTCTTTGATACCAAATGAAATATCCTTAAAAAATTTAGGAATTACTTCCTTTCCAATGTACAAAGTAACACTATGTGCAGGGCCCAAACACACCATGATGATTTGAGACAACATCTTAATGGATTTATTAATAGGGTGCTCACAATCATCATTCTACCAGTTGAAAGTAGACACTTAACTTGGATTAAGTCACTAGTAATGACTTCTCTATGGGAGTTCATTCTTATCAAGGAGTATATAGACTGGGATATATCAGTGCATGTGAGCACACAGATAGACTCTAAAATATTTACAATTACTAGTATCTCCCACCAATAGGACCATTTAGTGGTTAATTAACCCCACTCAATTATCTCATTATTCTAATAGAGTCACACTTGAGAGTTGAATATAATAACTACTCCCTAACATACCTATAGATACTACATATGTAACATCCAAGAGTACTAGAGTAAATAACCCTAGCATCTAACTTGGTGTGAACCCTAAGAATGATATGAGGTAGAAACAAAAGATTGTTTGAGATAAAATATATCACCATTTGATTCATTAAATCATTTTATATGAAGGACATCCCAAGGTGGTCCTCATTCATATCCATATAGATCGAAAGTCAAGGAAAATTGACCAACTAATGTGAGATGCCAAACTAATTACCAATGTAACCAATAATAGACCAGACAACTCTATATTTCTACTTATCAATATTCCATAAATTTAATCTCATATTTTTTAGTCATAGCATGATACACTTGTGCCAAGGAGATTTAAAATTATTAGTTTTGTATAACAATAATCTCATAAGCTAAGGGAGAGAATTGATAACAAGGGTTTAAGTTTGGTAATTATACCATTGCCAAAAGAGTTCATTTTCATTGCCTAGTCTCAGTGATTCATGTAACAATAAGAAAACATGATAAAACATATATTAGCTTGCTCATTATATAAGTCCTTCATACTTGCATTATCCAAATGGAGTACAGTTGTATTATTACTCTTATTACAAGGGATTGATAGTCAATGATCACTTCAAGTCTTAATACCTAAGCAACAAGAATATGTTTATAAATGTAATATTCCTTTTTAATAAAATAATTCCAAATTCCCTTAACATTATGTGGTTGTGTTAGGTTCTTTCTAGCACATATTAGATTTAACTTGGCATAGCCATTCATCCAAATAAAATAAACTTCTACACTTAATTGCTTTGGCAATAAGTGAACATGAAAATGAGTTCATTATATTAAAATAATTAACTTTAGGCCTTTGATGTATAGAAACCATATGCCAAAACAACTTACCAAACTGTCCATGGTTCATTAATGAAATGCAACATTTGACAATTCATATATTTTTATTGAATGGAATCTATAACACATTTTGATAATATATAATTTCCTCATTTCAATACATTATGTAATATAAACGCACACAAAATGAAACCATAATCATTAGTAATATCACAATCTATAAATGGTGCAAGACCAAATAAGGAGTACCAAATATACCCAAGCAAAGCATATTAATCAGCATTAACCTGAACTAGAACCTACTAGGCAATCATCAAAATATTAATACACTTGTAGGAAACTTTCATAGATCTAAGATGCTAGAAGAAAGACCATGATTCCATGGATATCTCATAAGTACCAAATCAAATTGACACCTAGAAATTTCCTCTACTGGTGAGAACAGATAAATAAATTACTATAACCACCAAGTTATACCCATTTCAAAGAGATAATATCAATTGAATTGTGTACAAAAGTCCAACAACTTGGTCTAATAAATATTAGCTTCTATCTATCATTGAATGTTTATTTATTATATCAAACTCAATGAATTTGCTCATCCAATGTTACAAGGGATTTATAAGATTATTTTTAGTCATATGACATATCTATTAAGGATCAATATGATAAAAAGATGATGAAATAGAGTCACTTAAATAGATTAGAAAAACTGCTTACTATGGTTATAAATAACCTCGCTATTCATAGTACTATACAAGAAAGTCATAAAACTAGTTGAAGGCATAAGCTATTCAGACAACTCACAAAAGGATTTAGAATGACTAGTTGAAAGTTATTCAATAACAATGTTGTTAAAAATTCTCATGGAAAAATATCAAAATCTCATCATAACTAGAAGGTAACAATATTGTGTGTGTACTTTAACTAGAATAGTAACTCTCCAAAGTAATATGCTTTTGCAAACCCAACTCAACCTACATAACATTCCATGAATCAATAACCAAAAGATATAGAAGTAAGATTGTTTGTAACCATGTTTAGAAAACCTTCACCATGGTTTAAACACTCAACAAGAAGCTTATTCCATTAAGACCTACTTCTCATACTATTAAGATAAGGAGAGATTCAAATAGGTAACTAATAAAATTTAACTGAATCAATGACTTGGTAACAATAATCAATTCCACCTCAAGACTAATATACATCCTTATTCATACTACAATAATCTAC
Source organism: Torreya grandis (assembly GCA_037957365.1). NCBI lineage: Eukaryota > Viridiplantae > Streptophyta > Pinopsida > Cupressales > Taxaceae > Torreya > Torreya grandis. The sequence continues at coordinate 37,762 of JARHVA010000926.1, read as the reverse complement.
TTAATGGTTTTCAATATAACCATATAATTTTATCAAAATAATCAAGAGATTCTAGACTTAAACATAATTCCCTTCAAGATAAAATACTCTTCATGTCCAAAATTTAAGCAAAAATAACAACATCAGTATAGTACACTTTCATATGCCAAAATGTAAGAATAAAACAATCCTGAATATGAATTTAAGGAGGATTAGTTCAAGAACACTATTGCTCATACTGATTCATCTATCATTAATAAATGGTAAGAATAACAAGCTTTTA
>JARHVA010000926.1:0-32500 GCA_037957365.1 Torreya grandis | reverse complement strand
TGGATGTAGGGAGAAGTAAAGAGTTCAAATCACCTTGAGATTATTTTCATAATGGGTTGGGCTTAAGTATTTTAAATTTATTTTATTTTATTACCGAGGGAGTTTTTTTATTGTAAGCCCCCCTTTTTAAAATGACTTATAAAATAACAGATTTGTGTTTAGGATCACCATATCACGTGGATGCATAAATTTATCATAGATGCAAGATAAACTTGCACACAAATGAAATCTAAATGAAATAAATACTTGAATATTTAATAATACAAATAGTATTAAAAATACCAATCTTCCATTATCTCACAAATTTGATATATACATATATGGGAGTGCATGTGTAACTCCTCCATAGAAAGCTCCATGAAAAGTAGTAAAAGAGGTAAGAATAGAAAACTAAATCCCATACCTAGAATACTTGGTAAATGGAGTTATTTCCTATTACTCTAGTAAAAATATAAATATAATTACACCTAATTAATCTTATCAATGAAATTATGAAAACTCCAAGTCAGGAAAAGAATTCCATGATAACTAAATATGCAAAAATAATAAAACCTTACTCTAACACCCCCCATAAGCATAGCTAAGGTGGGTAAAATAAATGGGTCCTAACAACAAGGGTTTAAGAGTTACCCATGTAAAAATTAACCTTTCATAAATTATATAAAAGGATAAAACCTGTAAGAAATAAAACTCACCCCCAAAAGAGATACATAAAGAAGAGGCTAGAAGCATCCCCCCAAAGAAGATGATTCTAAATTACCTTGAAACTCAATAAGATCTTGAAATAAAAGATAATTGCACTTCATGAAAGGTTTGTTGAATATAATTGTTGTCTACTCTATCATATGGAAATATCTCAAATCAATGATGTCCCCATGAATGATCTCTCTGATGAAGTTCATCTGAATCTATATGTGTTTGGTCCTCTAATGCTGAACTAGATTCTTAAAAATATTTGTAATACTTTGGTTGTTAAAATAGATGATGGTAGGTCATCTGAAATAGATTTAAAAATCTATGATAATCCCTTAAATCTTGATGGCCTTAGTGTCAGTATTTATAACCCCCTATACTCTAATTCAATAGATCATAATGAAATAACATAATGCTTCCTTCTCGACCAATACATCATGTGTACCAATGGATAAATTATAACCTAAATTGGACTTGTCATTTTTAATATTCCTAGCCCAATATTAGTTAATATAGCCAATTAAACTGATATCAGTGCCATATCTATAGTGAATCATGAATCTATGTGTTCCCTCAATTTAGTACAATATTATCTTAGATGATTTCTAGTGTAGATCATTGTATTCCTACAAGAATATGGAGAAAAGGCCCATTCCATGTGATATGTTAGGTATGATATGTGTCAAGTATACAAGGTTTCCCACAAGTTACAAATACGAGATAACATCAAATAGAGGTGGAGTACAATCTACATTGAGATTAAATCTACATAAAAATGGATTTTTGATTTAGATTTGTCTTAAAATCAGCCATGTGAAACCAAGTAAGTTAAGATCATACTTGGGATATGCAAGAGTGATCTCAAAGTTAGACTAAAAAATATGGATCCTAAGGAATTAAGATAACAACCCCAATTCTATCATGGAAAATATTTCTTGAAGAACTAATTTCACCACTCCAATGGATGAAGATGAAATTCTAGTGATCAAAAAGTCATCAACGTAAATAAATAGAATTAAAAGTGAATCATATTTCCATAAGAGATAGACATTGGGATTTAAATGGAACAAATTAAACCCTAAAAATATAATGAATGAATCCATATTAAAATACTAAGCCTGACAGACCTATTTCAAGACATAAATAGGTTAATGAACTCTGCACACAAAAGAAGGATCCTTAAAAGATCTTGGCGGTTACTCCATGTAAATATCCTTCTCAAGGTCACCGTGAATAAATTCACACTTCACATACATATTATTATAATATTAATTATTGGTTATAATAACATCAACTATGAATTTGATAGCAAAAAGGTTTAAGTGTAGTCGATTCCAAAAACCTAGGAGAAACCTTCTGTGAGCAATCTTGATTTAAACTTGTCAATGGACCCATATATTGCATAGTTGGTTTGATATACCCATATGCATTGAAATATATTTATTACCTTAGTCATAAGTTTTAAATATCAACTATGATTCATGATTAAGGACTTACTCTTCATGCATGCCAAAATCTCACTTAGGAATACCTTATACCTCCTAAAAATTATTTAGATCTGAGGCAGAGGTAGAAACATAATGTAGACCAATATGAAACTTTTAACATGTCTACCTATCATCTAAAGGATCCATAATCCATGTACATACACTCTATAGTGTTTTCTTAGACCAAAGATGATCAGTTATGGATGAGTCAAGTAGGGAAACATCATCCTCCATAGTGTGGCCATATGTGGATGAATATGAGTCTCCATCACTAATCTCACTATCATAATTGGAAGAAGTTTCTTCAAGCTCTATAATGTGATCAATATTACTAAATAATATCAATTAAATCCAAGTGATTATAATTAAGTGGGATAAGTGTTAGGTGTTTAGTATATGGGACTATAATAAAAGTGAGCACTTATCTCATTGAGTAACTCATGTGTTATTAGATGAAGAAGTTAGTATGCCTTAACACAATATAGAAGCATATGAATATGTAAGGATTAATTTGAGGTTCCATATCATTACATTTATTCTTAGGTATATGAGCCATAATTGGAGATCCAATGACTCTAAAATGATCTATTGCATGTTTGCTATTATACCAAGCTTTAAAAGGAGTTATGCCTTTTAAATATTATTGGGGAACCATTTTTTTAATGTCACAAGCATAATTGATTAATTCAAACCAATACTATGGTGTAAGTGAATTAGAGTGAATCATATAGTTTTCCATGTCTTTCAAGGACATGTTATTACATTCTAAAATTCTATTTTATTGGGGATTGTGTAAAACTGCATGTTGCAAACCAATCCCTTCTTCTGTGCAAAACTTCTCTAATATATTATTGACATACTCACCCCCATTATTAGTTCTAATAACCTTGATGAATTTATAAAATTATTTATTTTCAATAACATTGAATCTCTAAACTTGTTGAAAACATTTTATTTCAACCTAAGAAAGTGGACCAATGTGTATCGTGAGAAATCATCAATCAAGGTACACACATACTTAGTCCTTGTGAAATATAGACTAAGAAATGACACATATACATCAATATGTAATAAATCCAATTCTTATGAATCCATCCAATCTTTTACTATGTGGAATTTATCTTTGGGATGATTCCAAATGGTGAAATCCTCACAAATACCCTTAGAAAAATGGACTTGAGGTAAGCCTATGACCATGTCCCTTTTTCTTAATTTTTATAGGTAGCAGTAGTTAAGGTGGTCAAACTGACCATGCCATAATTTTCCAATTCCATATGAAGGAGTCATCATTATTGTCAAATAAGAACTCAGGGCAAATTTTGAGAAGGTATATAACCTAACCCTATGATCGTATCTTTCTATTGCTACTATAGAATTATTTTACAACTCTTTGATGATAACTAAATCTAGTAAAAACTAAACCCTCATGCCCTTAATGATATGAATGATTTGGTACACTGATAGGCAATTATTAGGAATAGACAAAACACTTATAACATTACTAATTGTTCCTCCTTCCATTTAAACATAACCTTTCTTTGAAATTAATATAAAAGTATCATGACCTAAAGTGATTGAATACATGATATAAGGATCTAAGGAAGAAAACTCCACCTATAAAGAACCCATGTAGTGGGAGGCACCTGAGTTAATAAGTCATGAATATATTGGAGATAAAACAACTATAAGAGCCTTTCCATTTTCATTCTCTTTACCTTTACATTTTGCCTTAGAAGAATAGTAAGTTGATGAATTATGCTTGATAGATTAAGGAACACCTATGTTGTTCTTTTATAGAAGATGATTTAGGTGATCAATTCATTTATTCATGCACTTATGTTCATCATGACCAATTTTATTACAATATTCACACTTAACATTCTCCATATTAGGATTATAATTATAATATGAAGTTTTAGTGGTTTTGATAAAAGTTGATTCATTCTTTTTATCTTGATCCTTATTTTTTTTCTTCTGTGATTTTATTGAAGCCTTAGTCTTCCCATTCCTAAAAATTAGGGATTGAGGTTTTAAGGACTTCAATGTTCCCAAGTTTATTAAATTGTCTTTCTTTCAAGTCAAGTTGGAAATAAATTCATGTAAATAGGGCATTTTCCACATAGTGCCTAAAGCACTTTTAGTGGCATGGAAAGTAGAGATAAAGATTGAGTAACCAGGACCTAGGTTTGAGAATATATAAATAATAATTTGGTCATATTTCTTTTTTATTACAAATTATTTCAACTATAATCTCAAATACTTGAACTTGGTTAATAAATCCTAAAAGGTGTCAAAGTTTCTAGGACATAGGTTAATAAGTTCATTTTCTAGTTCATGACCTCTCATCACATCTTGATTCTTAAAGATTTTTTTTTAAATGGTCCACACTTTAATGGTGTTTTTATAGGTTATATTTGAAAGAGGATATCATGATAAAAATAAGGACACAATAATCCATAGGCTTTAACACTACAATTGTACCAATTAACATTTTCAGCATCTACCATTGGTTCAATTTTTATTCCCATTATAATGTGATGTAAACCTTTACTCCTTTGAATAATTTACATTTTGATTTTACATTCATGATATTTAACTAGTGATATAGGATTGAACTTTTATCCATTGTGTATAATTTAATTTTGTATTTGATTTTAGTTTTATTTATTTTATTGTTATAGAAATAGAAGTGAAAACAAAATGAAATAATGATGAAACCATAGTACCCCTGCCCTAAAAAATAAGTCATCACAACCCCATTTTGACACTTTATAATTTATGTTTTTAAGAAAATAGAATATACCAAGGGATACAACACAAAAAATTATGTAATTTTGAACAAAATAGTACTCAATTCTGAGTTACCAATTAAAACTTACATAATTTACTATTTTCTTGTCTTTAATGGCCTATCTTGATAAAAATAGCACAATATTTAAATTCAATAATGGATTTTTAAAAAAATACATATTTATATAAAGTTGATATAATTTGAGTATATAAATTTATTAAGTAATAGTAAGTTTTAAACAACCCCTTTACACTCTCTCATTTGCATTTAATAATGCAAATTTGGAGGAGAAAAAATAATCTATTTTTTAAATATTTAAAAAAATGAAAATATAATTATGGAAGGATTAACATTTTTTTCTACTTATATTTTAGTAAATCTCTAATGCCATAAATCAAGAGTAAGCATACTCCAAGCAAAGGTTTACCTTGCATGGAGAGTTGAGTTTTTCCTCTGATGGTGAATTGAAGGATTATAAATCCTTTAAATAGGATATTGAGGATCCAAAACCCTAATTTATATTTTTTAGGATAAAAAACAACTTGTATTAGGTCATAAAGATCCAAACTCCTTGTTCAGTCCATGTAGGAAGTAGATATTCCTTAGATCAGGTCATGAAGGGAGAAAACATTCCTTGCTTAAGCCATCAAGGGAGTAAAAATGGATTTCTCAGGTTTTAAAGGGATTATAAATTCCTTGGATCAAGGATCACAAGCTGTGGTATATTCAAGTGGAATGTAAGTTGCTTAGTAAGTCAATAAATTATCATTCATATTTAATTATGGGTTGACCTCAGCCTTGCAAGATTCATGGGGAAAAAAACATAGTACATTCCTCCTTCATGTGTCAAACTCCCTACTCAAAATGCAATAAAGGAATTTCAAAGGTTTAAGATAGTTCCCTCAATCCATTATAATAGGATTTTATGTCATAATGGATCTCTTATTCCTTGTTGACCAGAATGGTGAATGGATATGGAAGTGGAGTTTAGGCTATAAACAAAAGAAGAAATCAACCCTCCTCAAAATTTTAAAACACTAATATAAAGAGATAAAAAATTAGAATAAAATGCCTCATATAACTTTGAAAACTTAAAAAATTATAACTTATGTTTTAAAAAATACCAAAGCTTTTGATATTTTACAAAACACCCAATTTATTTTGTAAACCCTATAAAAAATGCCTCAAAATACACTACAAATAGTCTCAATTTTTAAAAATAAATCTTACAACATAAAACTAGACACATGATTACCAAGGAAAAACTCTGATATCATATCAGAGTTGTGGCCAATATCACTAGGGTGTACGAATGCACATGTTCATGATAGGTGTGAGGTAATCAAGCACATAATACATAACTACAAGCTAAATGAAATCAATACAAGAATATTTCATTAGAAAAATAGGAGACAAATTTCAAACTTACATTACCAAATATCAAAAATGTGAGACGTATATATAGTGGAATACTTGTGTAACTCATCCATATAAAGCTCAATGAAAAGTGGTCAAAGAGGTAACAATAGAAGATTAACTCACATACCTAGAATATTTGATCAAGGGAGTCACTTCCTATTCCTCTGGTCAAATTGTATCTCCAAGTAAACATCAGCAAGATTATATATGAAATGAAGAAAACTCCAACTGAGGTAAATAATGCCATAATAAATAAATATAAGAAAATAATAAACCCATACTCTTACCAATAATAAGAGTGTTAAAACTCATTGTTTTGCATTGCTAGTGGTCTTGTTTCACCCAATATTTTTCAAATATATTTATTAAAGACAAGAGGGTGGGTTTAGTGTGGAAGTCGAAATGCCTTCCAATAAATATTAATCCCAAGTCAACCTTGTGTATCACCTTTCAAACTCAATTTTTCAGAGGCTAGTTCTCATTGTTATAGACTCTAATCATATGTAGTTATTATTGAACATACCTAGTTTTATATGAGATTTTTGAAGCTAGACTCTATTTTTCATCATTACACATGGATTTATCATGATAGATAATTATATTCACATGAGAGTTTATAAACTAACTTGTCATTGGTTCATTTTTATAGACCTGACTCTTGGGAGACATTATTGTGTACTTATGGTTTACATCATGGTCTTTATGAGGGATACTTTTTTAACATGTTTTAATCTTTGTCAAAACTACTTTTATAGTTTTATGAATCCTTAAGGAATTTTATATAGATAATTTCCCCTTAATCCCAACTCTAGTTTTGGAATAAATTTTTGAAACCACATGTTTTTTGTGTTTTATGAAGTAGTGTGGTTTTTATTAAATGGAAATGTAATTATTTTTAATTAATTTGTACAAGGTACCTAACATGGCATAATTTTTCTTACCCTATTGAGGAACTATTTATCTCTTCCACATTTTACTATCCATAAAATCCTTATACATTTTTAAAGGTGTTATTCAAGTAGTGTATTTTTATCTCTCATGTAGACAATTCTTCAATTCCTTGTAATTTTTGACATTTTGAAATCATGGTTGTTCCTTGTGGTGAGTGATTTATTGTGTCCCCAACATATTTAAATTTTATGTGTTCTAAGTAGTGTATTTTAGGCTACTCTTGAAAAAAACAAATATTGTTGTTAGTTTATTCACCATATTCAACCATAATTGGTTAGCTTTATCTTCCACTTCTGATCATACCACTCTCTATGAGATATTCCTAGGGCCCTTTATATGAACTTTATTTTATCTTCTAGAGTAGATTATTATTTTTAGATGTATTTTCAACACATTGAAATATGTCAAATTTCGTATGGCATGTGAATTTTGGAGTATCCAACATCATTTTAGTGTTCAAGTAATGGATTCTTAACACTCACACATTTATTCTTCCACTCCACCCATTTGACATTATGAATGGGAGGGGGTTGTTATTATACTTCCTTTTTTGGGTCTTATATGTAGTTAGCTTGGTTATCCATATGAGACATCAGAATATACTTATGGAAAGTATTCAATGGTGGATAAACCCACCTAGTGCACCTATTTGATTAATGGTTTAACTAATATAAGGCACTTCTCTTTCAACACATTGTACTAATTACTATACTTTTACCACCATCTTGGGTATCTTTATATAATATATAAACACTTTTATAATCTTATTCTAAATGCATTGATATTAATTGTATATGGTTACTATATATGAGGAAAGTGACACGATGACATTCACAGACTTAGATTATTATAGGTTGGCTGAGATAACTAGTGGAGAGATAATTGGGATGAGTAGTCATAGAGGATATGATGATTATATTGAGGTGTTAGAATGGGGGTTTGGATGATGGGAGACAAAGGATACTTATGATTATATGAGAAGAGTTCCATTACATCATGTTTTGTATTGAGAGAGGCTAACTGATGGGAAGCTAAATTAAAGGTTCCCTCATTATAGGTAAATATGTTATATCAGAGTTCCTAGTTAATTATAATGACAATGAATTGGGGATAGTTAGGCTATATGACTCTAGGAATATAATCAGCTCTTTTAAGTTGACTATGTCAAGTCAATGTCATACATGAAGAAAATAAAAATATGATGAGGCTAGTCTCAAGGGGGAATAAAATATGAGTGATGAAGGTCTATACTTGTATATATTTATATTTGAGACCTCGCATATGAATAAGTACAATGATAGGTTGCTCATATACACGCTCTTGGTCATAAAGGACATTGAGTTGGTCAATGATAAAATATGGGATGAGAGTGTAATGAAGTATTCTATCATAATTTCAGCATTGATACACTTCAACATTATTACTGGGAATGAGATATCTGACCCTAAGAAAGATATCAGATCTAATGATGTATGGTTACTTTGGTAGTGTCATTAAAGGTGAAATTATAATGATGTGATTAATTGATTAAATATATAAATTATCTATGTAGTGGTCCAAAATATTTACTTATAATTCTACATGTTTAGGGTAAATTTTTGTCCTTGTAATCATATTAAAATGGCTTAGTTGGTATAATTATTGGGTGTTGTGTATAATATTGTATAAATAGATCAAGCTATGGTAATTACTAAAAATGAAAATACTTTGAAATTATTAAAAAAATAAATTAAGGAAAATGAAATTAAATTATATAGTTTTTTTTATTTTAAAATATATTTGAATGCATGCAACTCTAAAACTAAATTCTAGAAAAAGGATCCAAGTGCTAGTTTAACCCTTTTCTAGTTTGATGTAAGATTTTACCTATAATGTAAGCTTAAATGAAACTTCTATTTTTTTCCTTTTTATTTGGATGAATATATATGTAACCTACTATGAAATTTAATTTTCCAACATGAATATGAGAATTATATCTAAACCCCAAGAATAAAAATTTCATAAATATCCATAAATTAATTAATATGTGCAAGCTACAAAACTAGCTTTTAGAGTTTTAAATGATTTTGTGTTTAAAACTAAATTATCTAATTTTAAATAAATGTAATAATTAATTTCTAATTTTTAATTTATTTGACCTAAAATAATGTTCATTCAACATGTGAAATAAATAGATTAGATCTAACATGCATGTTTTAATACATATACATTTTATAGGATTTTATAGGTATGAATGTGTGTGCTTGTTTATGAAGATGTGATGAAAGTAAATTGATTTTGAAACTAAAATTGAATTTTTTTTATATTATATTATACCCTATGTTTTGATGAAATATGATTATTTTGAAATCTTGTATGTGCAATAAAGATTGAAATATCTAAACTAGTTATTTTTAAGCAAACAAAAATGAAGAAAAGAGTTCATTTATTTTTCTTTGACATTTTATAATAATGATTATAATATAATTGTAAATAAAATATATTATAATATAATATTAAAAAATTAAAATAAAACATATAACATAATCATGGTGATACCAAGCGAATATAAATAAATTGTTGTTACAAGTATACTATCCTCAGGTATGTTAGCTCCTTGTTTGCTTAATAATGATGTTTATAAATATTAAAAAAAGATAATAAAATGAATAAATAAGGACACAATATGTACTAAAATATAATATAATTATTGTTTATAATTATCTACAAAGGTAAATAATTGGTTATCGATGTCAATTTTTTAATTATCCTCTCCAAAATTGCATAGAATATTATTAAGGTGATCACAAACTAAATCAAAATATCTTCAAAAAAATAAAATAGGTAGGATAGGGATATATAATATTTAAAACAAATAATATTAAATGTAAGTATCATCTCCAAAAATGTTATCAAAATTAAATAATTATAAAAGAAGAAATAGGTTGCATGTACTAGTTCACTAGAGCTCTAACAAATTTCAAAAGAGATAATCTAGAGATAAAATTTGATAAAAATACTATTAAGATTGAGATGGACTATTGAAGACATAAACACAAGATAAAATAATTAATTAATGTGATAAGAAACATTCAAAACATGTGAAAATTAAATTCTCATATACTAATTTTAAAAACATGCAAATGGTGATGAAACTTGTAAATTATACAGGTGGCAAAGACGAAACATACATAGTTAATGACAAAATTGATGATTTTAATGAATAAAACACCACATATTATTACAAAACCACCAATTATAAAAATGATTTAATTTCAACTATTTATGAAATGCTATAGTAAAATGTACTTGGCAAAAATGGTTTTGTCACACAACATGATATTTGTTTCACAAAAACTAATAATTTTGTCACAAAATAAGTGATGTGAAAACTAAGCCAAAAGATCTAAAAAATAGTGATAATTTTATAGTCACAAAGTAAAATAATAATAATAAATTATAAACAAGGAAAATATAGCATCCAATCTAAGCATATATAGGTGGAGGTCTTTGTATCATCATGGGATTATTCTAGAAAAGTTACATCATGTAAGTTTTGGGTGCATACATATTTACCCCTCAAGGATACAACTTGTCATAAATTGTATAGGTTATTTCCTCAAGAAATGGCACATCAAAATGAAAAGGAGGGTTATAGAACTTACCTTACTTGTGTGTTGTGATGATTCCATCCAAGACACCCTCATGATTTGTAACCGAAAATAGGAATCAAGTGTAATTTGAATGATAAGGCATTTAATTAATCAAAACATGGACAAGTGCTCTTTTTATTTATGTGAGGGTTATGATACAACTTGATACATCTTATTAATGGATTGAGCTCAGTGCCAAAATGCCATGCACTTGCAAAATTGGAAAAATTAAAAACATGACTTCCAATAGTGCTATAGGAAATATAAATTAAAATTATTAGAATTTTATGAATAATGGTTGAGACATTGACGAATATGCCATAAAACATGATAAATGTAATTTAAAAGTGAAAATCACTAAAAATGTTAAGTTTTTTAAATATAATGACTAGTTAAATAGAATATATATTTGAAAATTTTCAAAAAAAATAGATTTCATATGTGCAATTGAGTTTTGAGAATTTAGAGATCTCTATTCACAGTGACATAATTGATCCAAAAATTATCCAAATTAATGATTAAGAGGATGGCATGGCCAATGTAACAATGGAAGTAATAGTAGGGTAAGCACATGTTAGTTTTGTTAATTTTATGTTCTTCCCCTAATTTTGAAATGTTGATCCAAAGTACATCTATATCAGTTAAGTTCATAAAATACCTACATTTATATGACTGTGGGGACTGGTAGATTAGATAATTGTTAATAGTTTTTCATTGTGGCTAAAAAATTGGCATTTAAGAGGATTTTTTGGTTAGGTGTGGCCAATAGACAAAATTAGTGTTTCTTACATGTTGATAATTATGTTTCCATTAGGATATTTTACCAAACCACTACATCCTTCAAGGGTGGTTATGTTTACATTAAAAAACTAAATTACTTATATAACCACCCTAGGATAATTACCCAATCATCACCTTAAGCAAGTTCCTTCATAAGGTGACAGTTTCATCCCATGTCCAAAGGAGAGATTTGCAGTAATTTTAACTTCCAAATAAATGTTTATGAGTGTTTTAGGCTACCATTTTGTAGGTAGGATACATATGATGGAATTGGGATATGGAGTAGGAGTGGATTCCAAGGATTCTATGGAAACTAATGACTAACCAAGTTGTTATTTAAGATCAAGTTGGGATGCTAAGGATAACATATGTAGGCATTGTCAACCTATTGAGTAGGATGTTGTGAAACCTTTTCACCTATTAGGATGTATATTAGTACACCTTCTAGTTTTTAAAGGCTATGGGAGAGTGGTCCATCACTCTTATAAATGTATAAAGGATACTGGGTTTGCCAATGATAGGTCGACTTGTGACCTTGAGGGTTGATATTGATAGAGGAGAGGTTTCTACTTGGGTAGAGTATTTTGGTGATGCATACACACCTAATATAGATGTGAATTATGGAGTGAAGCTTGTAAGGCTATAGGGTTTAATGATCATAACTCTATGTAAGGCCATCATAGGGATCATTCTCTCTAAACCAGTGTGGGATAATGTGATATATTACCTATTTTATAATTGGGAACCACAATTAAGTAAATCAAGTAAATGGACTCAAGAAATGCCAAGGAAAAAGAGGTTTTGGCATGAAGGTGTAAGGGAAGGTATAGGATTTTACTATTGGTAGATAGGTTTATTACTCACCCTTAATTAGTTCATGGCTTGGGTGTATAAGAGTATGATCTCTTATCATCAAGGGGTCATATTAAGGGATGCAGGGGCTATAAAGGCCTTGAGATGGATAGGTATGGCTCCTTTCATATACTTGTATGTAGCACTGGGGATCCTAATATAACAAATTTGGAAAAAATATATAACATGAGAATATAGTGGGTGGATGATGCAAACTACCTTGTATCTTTCATAAGATCACAACATGCCAAAGATAGTTGACTATAGATAGAGGTGAACCCCATAGAAAAATTACCTCAACAATTCAAATGACCATACATAACCAATCTACTTGTGATCTAGTTAGTATATATGGGAGTCAGAGAGAGTAGGGATGCTAGGTTGCAGAGACTGGAGTGGCATCTAATCACATGAGATTTTGCTATCATGGTATAAGATAGGATGAGATTAACATGGTCTAGACAATATCCTGCATGATCATAAGCTTGGAAACTACCTACATTTGGATTAGGAGGTTCTATACCTATGGATATTTTAATTGTATTACCAATTTGAGGCTAATAACATGTAAAACTAACACTCCCACAACCATAGTGGGATCCCCTATAGTAGATGCAGGTAGTAGTTGGAAGGGATGGGGGAGGTGATCAAGTAGAAGGTGATAGGCCCATGGTTGGAGATGATGATATTTAGTTAATATATAAGGAGGAGTGGGACCTATATTGGTATGAGGATCATCTAGATAATAATAATTATTGTTTAATTTAATTTCTTTTATCACATTATTTTACAACATGATTAATCTACATATTTTTTCTATTTTACATGACTGATGATTCGATGCATATTTTTATTATGGACAACTATTCATCTACTAGATAAAGGATGATGATCATGGACACCATGGTAAACTTATTTTAGGTTTACATTATTTTGACTAATTATTAGTTATTGTTTGACACATAACTTCTTGTCATGCTAGGAAGGAACACAAATGTTTTTTACCAAGCCTATCATACATTTATAGAGGTCACTCACTTGCATAGCTATGTATTTGTACCAAATTAAATGGTAGTTATAAATAAGTTTCAATAAAAGACTCTAAGTGATATTTGGAGGATTTGAGAGGTTAACCTTCTTCAAGCCAACAAATGTTAGGATGGAAAAACTCATAGGTATGGACTACCATGATGCACCATAGGAGTAGGATATATACTCCATGTCACCCATTTTCATCATATTACTATCATAATAGGAGGATAAGTGAAATTCCCATACATGCAACCACTAGAGATGGGAAGCTGTATCCTCCAACAAGGCCTTAGGGTTAGATTATTGTACACACACACACACACACACACACAAATATATATATATATATATATATATATATATATATTGGACTTTTGAGATATTGAGAAACATTTTTCTTTTATGGAGGTGATTTTATTAATACATTGATGTGTTACCTTGACTTTTATGTGTGTGAGTGTGTGCATGTGGGCTTATGTTTATGACTTGTTATGGTGTTTCATTTTTATGTTACTTTACATTTTGTACACATTAGATGATTATACATGTGTTGGTATACCATTTATCTCCACTATTATGATAACTTTTATGGATATGCTTACATATTTGAAATGTGGAAACATAATGTATGAAGATTTAAATGAAATAAATGTTTTATATCATGCTAACAACTATTTTTTAGGTAATTATTGAGATAATTCATTTATTTAACTAAAAAGACTTTCAGATTTCAATAAATTAATGAAATTTAAATAAGATATATTTGAAACAATAGTGGAATATCATACATGAAAACTTTACAAAGAAAAATAAGTTGACCTAATCTTTACAAGTGCACGTTTATTTCTACTTCTTGTCAATCCTTTCAAATAAGAGCTTTATTGGCTTTGTCTTGATATGTTTAGTCATCAAAAAATTAGTCATTAAGATAAATTTATATTTTAATCATGGAAATTTAACTATGATTTTGTCAAATTTCATTGAATTTTTATTCTCTCTCTCTCTCTCTCTCTCTCTCTCTCTCTCTCTCTCTCTCTCTCTCTCTCTCTCTCTCTCTCTCTCTCTCTCTCTCTCTCTCTCGACACTTTATTATTTAAATTATCCTTATGGTTTTATTTTGGTGACCTGATACACTTAGTCTAATGTGACTAAGAAAACACATGGAAAGGCTTGATATATATTACTAAGGACATCTCTCACAATACTAACCCCACACAACTAGTGAGATGTGAGGGCTCATGATAATGGATTAGTTAAGGGAAATAGATGTGAAATTAAATTTATTTTCATGATATTTTGAATTTTGTATTAGTATATTTCATCATATTTTATGGAAGGACCTTACCCCCATAATTTGGCCCCATGCAACTTATAATATGGAGGTATTCATCGTCGAGGACTAATATAGACAAGTAAGGATACCTAATTTGATAATGTTAGTTTTTTGTTTAGAGGGAACCCTAAAATGAGATTACATCATCTACAAGCATATATACTATGATGTAGGCTAAAGTTTTTTATGTTTCCAAATAAGTATATGATAAATAAGGTACACTATACTTGTAATAACTATGACAAGAACCTATGTCATCCTAATTTTGAGAATATTTTATAAATGTAATGGGGTGATAAGGAAAAAGAAATAGAATTATATGTTTCACTTTGAATTTTTTTGTCATGTTAACTCATATATAAACAACCACTAAATGAAACAACCAATATGAAATATCATGTAAACAATGGAATTTCAAAGAGTTCAATGTGAAATGAAATTAATATATTTGGAAACATTTGAGGTGTAAAGAGTTCAAAGACTCACTAAACTCCCTTATAAATTGCACAACCAAAAGGATCCATTGTTAAAGTCCTTAGTCACCAGATAAGGGCCCAACTAGTTAGTCCTTAACATATAACCTTCTCCATTTTTATTATCTATTCTAATATATACTATCAAGAAAATGTATTATACATATATACGACATTCATGAACATTTTCATTTAATTTTTAGCTTTATCCACAAGATGATTTTAATCTAACATGTCTAATTAAGATATCCATGTGTTTTTATACTCCTTATGCTCAATAATACATTTAAGAGAGACACAAAGGCTATGGATAACCACCTCAAGGGGTATAAATAGATCAAATCTTGATACAAGATAATATGGGGTTGCCCCTATGGGTGTATAAATATTCATTCTATAAGCCCATAATACAAGAAAGATCTAAAGGTAACAGTATATTTTGTTATATTATATTATATTTGACTAAGATTAAACTTAGGTTTTTATTTTTTACCTCATATTTGTTGTTGACATATGTTTAATATAGAGAATCTATATGATGAGAGATATAAAATTACTTACACAATCCAATAATCTCAAGATTCTTGAAAGGGAAACCATTGTCTATGATAATGATGTATGGGATCCCAAATATTTAAATGGTTTTATTTAAGATGATGTAATTAAATATATATTAATATTAATCCATGGGATATACTATACCCACTTATTAAAATATTTAGTAGTCATCATGATGAAGTGATGTTGATTTAGAGAAATGGGAGAGAGTTTGCCAACTTCATCTAGACTCCAAGGGGAAAAGGACCACCAAGTAATAGTGGGTTAAAGTGTCTAACAAGTAGTGAAAAATATCATGGGAAAAGTGTTAAAAATTATTACATATTCATACATTATCAATGGCATCATGTTTAAGAGTGAACCATAAATATCTCATCCTATGTATATTGTAGGTAGTTTTGTGGCCACTAAAGTGTACACCACAAACATTGTTGTGTCACTGAAAAGGGAAATTTTATGATTCCTATTGAAAAAAACATCTCATAAAATGTCATATGAAATATAGATGATAGCCTCATAAATAATGATATAAATGAAATGATGCAAAGACATTGTATAAGTTTTAAATTGGCACTATCAGGATAAGAATGATCAACTAAATAAATAATGATTCTAGTATACCAAGGAGATTATATTATCATAGGTTTATCTAAGTATCACATCAATTTATTATGAAAATTGATATGAATACTATATTTGAATTTTAAAAGGGATTATACCAATAATAAGTGATAATTTGTCCCTTTATATACTTTTTGTTGACATAGGCAATGAGAAATTCACTCAAAACCATAATCAAATGCCCAGCCTTCTATGAGAGGGCTAGTTGGGTCAAGAATTTTTGCAAGGATTAAGACCTCATTATAACAATAATTCCTAATAAATAATGAAATGTAAAAATTGTTAGCTCACAAATACAATGGCTAATAATTTTGTTTATATTTGAATATAGTGAGTTTCATAATCAATTAAAGTTTATATAATAAAGTAAATATATCAATATTTGGCACCATCATCCTTTTAGACCAACCCATATGAAAATGATACCTCAATCTCCATTATGTAGATTATGAGGGGATTAGGTGGGCTTGGGCACCATGATTGTTTAAGGGGACATGATAATTTTTTTTGCTACTTCAAATGTATCTTGTAGTTCATTTGTCCAATTCAAACCACTATCCTCTTTAAGAAAGTAACTATTAGTATGAACCATGTAAATAATATTAGCTATAAATATATAAAATTTCCCTAAATTCCCTAGGAAATATTTGATTCATGACTCATCAGTAGGGGTAATATGTATAGGATCACATGAATTTTATCTATATCTATGTCACTTATACATTGTAAAATAATGTAACCAATGATATTTACACTTGTGACTCTAAACACACATTTTTTAAGATAAAGGGTGACTCTGTACTGAATGAGATACATAATAATGGTAGGTAATACCTATAAGTGATTAACCCTTATTATTCCCTTTATAATAAGATAATAAACATAAACCTCTACTAAATTATAGATAAAATCATGGAAAATATGTGTCATGGACCTCTTATATATTGCCCCAATGTTTTTAAGGCTAAAGGGAATGACTACTCAGAGAATGCTTCCCCATGGTATAATCAAGGGGGTTTTGAATTTATATCTTTATAATTTAGAATTTCTTTATATCCAAATAAACTATCCATGAGGGTTAATAACTCATAGCCTATGCCAACATCTAAAAATAACACTGATGTAGGGGAAAGGGAGGTTGTCTTTAGAACATGCTTTGTTTATATCAAGAAAGTATATGCATATCCTAATTTTTATATTATATTTAATAAAATGGAAGATATTGGATGTCCATTTAGAATAATACATGTAATTTATGAACCCTAATTTAAATATTTTTATGACATCTTTTTAGATATTCAATGCAAACTTCCATATGAGCAACCTATGTTTTCTTAATAGGTTTCATGTCAAGTGTGGTAATCAAGTTATGGGTAACTAATTTAGGATGAATATATATCATGTAAACATAGGAAAATACAAAATCTTTTAAAATTTCATTAAGCATATTATTATAGTATTCTACTTCTTGGGGTGAGAGTGAAAACCCATGTTTGAGGATCTTAGGGTTTTCCTCATTCCTTGTGTTGATGTATATGATGTACACAATTAGGGAGGGATTCCATTCTTCAAATTAATCAAGAATAGGAACAAGCTTAAGATCTTTATTATTAGTGTCAAAGACATAACACTATTGATCAAAGGAAGATAGTCCTCAGTCTTACATTAATAATCATAGTTATTGCACTAAAGGGTAGATGTTGGATAAAAATTTTAACCTAAGCACTTCTTATGGTGTGACATGTTGATAATTATTCCTATTTATGAATATTGACATTGATATTGTCATTGATGTCAAAGGTTCTTAAGAAAGGTGTTTATAAGGTCATTGAAGAATGTTTTTATTTGATAAAATCATTTAGAGGCATGACAATATATGAGGATCATGTAAGACATATGATCAATGTACAAGAGCATAAAGAAGCATTTAAAATTCAATTATCAGGTTTTAATAACTTGAGAAGCCTAGTCATGACATTGGTCATTATATGAAGAGACGTTTGAGAAGGTATGAGGTTGATCACCTGGTAAGATGGATGTACAGGGGCATAATAATATATATGATGTTATTTGGTCATGAATATGAGGCATTTTAGTACTCATGAGAGTCTTAGGGTGAGTCTACGGGGGTAGAACATATAGACCTAGCATACAACTAGATTAGTTCTCAACCTTGCCTAACCTAATGAGGTATCATGAGGTAGTGTCAAAGCATATAAAGAATGTATGTTAGTGGTTGAGCATGGAAATAATTTTTATGTCATGTACACCATGTGTTGATAGCTTGGATAGTGGCTATAAGGCCAATTTCAAGGCCTATGTGACTTACAAATCAAGGCCTAAAGAGAAAAGAGACATCGTGATCAGATGGGGTATCAGGATCAATTTCCAAGGCCAGTATGGATAGGTGAGTGTTTTTTGATGTATTTCATGTTTCTTCAAGTATTTTAACCAATGTTTTGGTAAAAATATGAAGGTTAAGGCAAGAAAATGTGTTTTGAGATTTCTCATGTTCACAGAATGAAGGGTTCTCAACCCAAGAAGAAATTTCAAGTGTTCATGGGCACATGTGACTTTTAAATGAGGACCTAAGTTATTCATGGTAAATGGGGAAGGGTCCTAGCTCAAATTTATAAGTATAATTTTTTGGAATGAGGTGATAAGCTTTATGAATGATCATTAAGACTGGAAGATGGTTTAAACCCTCAAAGAACCCTAATAATGAACTGATATGAATGATATTATTCTAAATTACTTAGAATGGATTTAAAAATCTAGTTAATTGATTGCAGATTATATTAAACTCTTTTAGGCACCTCTTGGTGTGATTTGTTTGTTATGTGAGTGAGTGGACCCTATAGGAAAAGCCTTATTTCTTAGAGAATTATTGTAGCTATCAAAGTTGACCAAGTTAAAGTCTCCAAATGGATGAATATTTAATCTTTAAAATTGTATTTATTGTCTATGGTGGTTTATAATTTGATTATATTTCTCATATGTGCTAAACTGGTCATACAAGTTGACTTATTGCTAAAAGGTGCAATGGTGTAAATAGTGAGAAAATTAGGTAGAAGTGAGAAGGTTATTAGGGATGTGTTATCATGGAATATGTATGAATTAAAGTGCATGGATATGTTGTTTAAGAACTATAATACATGTTTATATTGGATAGAATATTTGGAGATCATTAAATATGATGAAAATGTTCAGATGAGATAGTGAGGTACAAGACTATGAGATTGGTCTACAAGAGCAATATTTTCATTTTAAAATATTATATATATGAACAACATGAGTTTTTTAATAGGTTTCATGTCAGGTGTGGTAATCAAGTTATGGATAACTAATTTAGGATGAATATATATCATGTAAACGTAGGAAAATATAAAGGCTTTTAAAATTTTGTTAAGCATATTATTATAATATTCTACCTCTTAGGGTGAGAATGAAAACCCATGTTTGAGGATCTTAGGGTTTTCCTCTTTCCTTGTGTTGATGTATATGATGTACACAATTAGGGAGGAATCCCCTTCTTCAAATTAATCAGGAATAGGAAGAAGCTTAAGATCCTCATTATTAGTGTCAAAGACAACACTATTCATCAAAGGAAGATAGTCCTCGATCTTACATTAATAATCATAGTTATTGCATTGAAGGGTAGATGTTGGATATCAATTTTAAACTAAGCCCTTATTATGGTGTGACATGTTGAGAATTATTCCTATTTATGAATCTTGACGTTGATGTTGTTATTGATGTCAAAGGTTCTTAACAAAGGTGTTCATAAGGTCATTGAAGAATGTTCTTATTTGATAAAATAATTTAGAGGCATGACAATATATTAGGACCATGTAATACATATCATAAATGTATAAGAGCATCAAGAAGTG
The DNA here is from genome assembly GCA_037957365.1 of Torreya grandis. NCBI lineage: Eukaryota > Viridiplantae > Streptophyta > Pinopsida > Cupressales > Taxaceae > Torreya > Torreya grandis. Next base: position 11,988 of record JARHVA010000926.1, on the reverse strand, counting down.
TTTCAAATTAAATTATCAAGTTTTAAGAACTTGAGAAACCTAGTCATGACATTGGTCATTACATGAAGAGACCTTATGAGAAGGTATGAGGTTAATCACTTGGTGAGATGGATGTAGATGGGCATAATAATAAATATGAGGTTATTAGATCATGCATATGAGGAATTTTAGCACTCATGAGAGTCTCAAGGTGAGTCTACAGGGGTAGAACATATAGACTTAGCATGCAACTAGATTAGTTCTCAACCTTGCCTAACCTAATGAGGTATCATGAGGTATTGTCAAGGCATATAAAGAATGTATGTTACTTGTTGACTATGGGAATAGGTTTTATGTCATGTACACAATGTGTTAATATCTTGGATAGTGGCTATAAGGTCATTTTCAAGGCTTATGTAACTTGCAAATCGAGCCCTAAAGAGAAATGAGACATGGTGACCAAATGGGGTATAAGGATCAATTTCCAAGGTAAGTATGGATATGTGAGTGTTTTTTAATGTACTTCATGTCTTTTAGAGTATGTTAACCAGGTTTTTGGTCAAAATATGAACATTAAGGCAAGAAAAAGTGTTTTCAAGTTTCTCATGTTCACAGAATGAAGGGTTCTCAACCTGAGAAGAAATTTCAAGTGTTCATGGGCACATGTGACCTTTAAATGAGAACCTAACTTATTCATGGTAAATGGAGGGTCCTAGCTCAAATTTTTAAGCATAATTTTGTGGAATGAGGTGATAAGCTTTATGAATGATCATTAAGACTAGAAGATGGTTTAAACCCTCAAAGAACCCTAATAATGAACTGATATGAATGATATTATTCTTAAGTGCTTAGAATGGATTTAAAAATCTAGTTAAGTTATTTTAGATTGTAGTCAAATTTTCTAGGCACCTCTTGTTGTGATTTGTTTGTTATGTGAGTGAGTTGACCCTACATGAAAAGTCTTATTTCTTAGAGAATTATTGTAGCTATCAGTGTTGACCAAGTCAAAGTCTCCAAATGGATGAAGATTTAATCTTGAAACTTTTATTTATTGTCTATGGTGGTTTATAATTGGATTCTATTTCTCATATGTGCTAAACTAGTCATACAAGTTGATTTATTGCTAAAAGGTGTAATGGTGTAAATAGTGAGAAAATTAAGCATAAGTGGGAAGGTTATTAGGGATGTGTTATCATGGAATATGTATGAATTAGAGTTCATGGATATGTTGTTCAAGAACTATAATACATGTTTAGATTGGATAGAATATTTAGAGATCATTATATATGATGAAAATGTTTAGATGAGACAGTGAGGTACAAGACTATGAGATTGGTCTATAAGAGCAATATTTTGAATTTGAAATATTATATATATGAAAAACCTAAGTTTTTTTTAATAGGTTTCATGTCAGGTGTGGTAATCAAGTTATGGATAACTAATTTAGGATGAATATGTATCATGTAAACATAGGAAAATACAAAGGCTTTTAAATTTTCATTAAGCATATTATTATAGTATCCTACCTCTTGTGGTGAGAATGCAAACCCACATTTGAGGATATTAGTGTTTTCCTCATTCCTTGTGTTGATGTATATGATGTACAAAATTAGGGAGGAATTCCCTTCTTCAAATTAATCAGGAATAGGGAGAAGCTTAAGCTCTTCATTATTAGTGTCAAAGACATAACACTATTCATCAAAAGAAGATAGTCCTCAATCTTACATTAATAATCATAGTTATTGCACTAAAGGGTAGATGTTGGATAGAAATTTTAACCTAATAACTTCTTATGGTGTGACATGTTGAGAATTATTCCTATTAAGGAATTTTGACATTGATGTTGTCATTGATGTTAAAGGTTCTTAAGAAAGGTGTTCATAAGGTCATTGAAGAATGTTCTTATTGGATAAAATAATTTAGAGGCATGAAAATATATGAGGATCATGTAAGACATATGATCAATGTATAAGATCATCAAGAAGTGTTTCAAATTTCATTATCAAGTTTTAAAAACTTCAGAAGCCTAGTCATGACATTGGTCATTACATGAAGAGACCTTATGAGAAGGTATGAGGTTGATCACTTGGTGAGATGGATGTACAAGGGAATAATAATAATATATATGAGGTTATTAGATCATGTATATGAGTCATTTTATCACTCATGAGAGTCTCAAAGTGAGTCTATAGGGGTAGAACATATAGACCTAACATACAACTAGATTAGTTCTCAATCTTGCCTAACCTAATGAGGTATCATGAGGTATTGTCAAGGCATATAAAGAATATATGTTAGTGTTTGAGAATGGTAATAAGTTTTATGTCATGTACACAATGTTTTGATAGCTTGGAGAGTGGATATAAGGTTAGTTTCAAGGCCTATGTAACTTGTAAATCAAGGCCTAAAGAGAAAAGAGACAGGTGACCAGATGGGGTATCAGGTTCAATTTCCAAGCCAAGTATGGAAATGTGAGTATTTTTTGATGTATTTAATGTTTTTTTTAGTATTTTAACAAAAAATTTGGTCAAAATATAAAGGTTAAGGAAAGAAAAAGTGTTTTGAGGTTTCTTATATTCACAAAATGAAGGGTTCTCAACCCGAGAAGAACTTTCAAGTGTTCATGGGCACATGTGACCTCTAAATGAGAAATCAAGTTATTCATGGTAAATGGGTAAGGGTCATAACTAAAATTTCTAAGCATAAGTTTTTAGAATGAGGTGATAAGCTTTATGAATGATTGTTAGGACTGGAAGATGGTTTAAACCCTCAAACAACGCTAATAATGAACTAATATGAATGATATTATTATAAAGTGCTTAGAATGTATTTAAAAATATATTTAATTAATTTCAGATTGTACTCAACTCTTCTAGGCACATCTTGGTGTGATATGTTTGTTATGTGAGTGAGTGGACCCTACAGGAAAAGCCTTATTTCTTAGAGAATTGTTGTAGTTATCAGACTTGACCAAGTCAAAGTCTCCAAATGGATGAAGATTTAATCTTGAAACTTTTATTTATTGTCTTTGGTGGTTTATAATTACATTATATTTCTCATATGTGCTAAACTAGTCATACAAGTTGACTTATTGCTAAAAGGTGTAATGGTGTAAATAGTGAGAAAATCAGGTAGAAGTGAGAAGGTTATTCAGGATGTGTTATCATTGAATATATATGAATTAAAGTGCATGGATATGTTGTTCAAAAACTATAATACATGTTCATATTGGATAAAATATTTGGAGATTATTATATATGATGAAAATGTTTAGATAAGACAGTGAGGTACAAGACTATGAGATTGGTCTACAAGAGCAATATTTTCATTATATATATATATATATATATATATATATATAATGGGTTAATGAAATCATAGGATAATCTACATGCATTGATAGTCTTTGGAAGTGGTTCTACATGTATTTTAGGTCTTTATTTCCATGATTGTATTTTGAGGCTAGTTGGCAGTTCTAATTGGGCTACTTACATAAGATGATTTGAGCCCTCTCACCCTATGTAACTAAGTATAAGGAACTTGGTGAAGTTTTATAGTTCTTTAAGTTTCTCTATATATTATTTTTTCTATGGTTGTTTGACAAGATTGTGCTTTTTATTCAACTATTCATGATAGACTTTTTGGGTATGCATAGGTATAATTGTGAACAATGTTAATGGCATGATTCAAGTGGTGGTTGGATATAAAAGGTGTGATAGACATAACATGAGCTTGGTATGGGTATATTAAATTTTTATATGATATTTTCCTACAAGATGAGAAGTTTGAGAGTGTCCCAAGGTGTTCAAAAGGGTAATGTGTGCTAATGAAGGCCTAATTAAATTACATCTCATTAAGGCCTAAAAAGGGGTTTTGGTCCTATTTATTATGACTAACATATTATAATGTTTAATTTGTGATTTTATGTTTTAAGGCATATTTTTTTGGTAAATATAAATGTGCAAGTGTATATGTTTGACCAAATAGTGTACGATCAAGAACCTAGTATAAGAACAAGGCCTAATAGGCCTAATTGTCTAGTTAGAGATTGAGAGAGTTGAAAGGAATGAGATATAAATTAGGTATTGTAGAATGTAATGAGGGTATAAATAAAACATCATGAAAATATAATAAGGGTATTGTAAATGATTATCAAGGTCATATGACCTAACCAAGTTAAGAAGAGGGATAATTGAGTAAAAAAGGCTAGAGAGTAGTTTGAGAAAGATAGGAGTGTGTGTATAAATGAAGGAGATAACCATATATTATATAATATATATAGTGTTCTTAAGGTGATCAAGGGTTTGAGGTGGTTGAGTTCGTACTGATTCATTTAGGGGGTTGGTGCCTCCTTGCAAGTGGATACTTGCTAAAGCCTATTTGAGTTAGTGCTTAGCAAGTTGGGGTTAGTGCTCCAAGTGAATTTGGTTAATAAATAACTATTTATGTTTATATTATAGGAATGTAGTAAATTTACATCATTAGTGTGTTTTCTTCCCCTTGAGGATTTTCCACTCAAATAAGTGTTTAATGTGTTATGTTTTTGTTTCATGCTCATGACTCTTAATGTGTTACTAGTTCACTATATTATTTTGATAGTCCATAAATGATAAAGTAAAATTTAGAAAGTTTTTAAGATTGATTCACGCCACTCTCATTAATTATTCTTACAATAATTGGTATCATAGCCTAGCCCTTTGAGATAATTCTAACAACTTAAAGGTGGTCCTAAGAAGCACACAAATATCTTATACTCAATAGGAAGAAGACAACATGTATGATGAATAAGCCTACTATGATAGTGAAGAAGGAAAGGTTAAAGTATACCTTAAAGCTAAGCTCACAAGTACACTTGATAATTTAAAAAATCAAAATAATACTATCAAGGATCTCATCAGCCAGTTAAAAGAGGTCAACACAAAGTGTAATTCAAATGAAGTTGAGTATGACTAGTTGAAGATAGAGGTATACTCCTTGAAGGTTGATCATGAATATATCATAGACAAAATGAGTAATTTTGAGATAAATCATGAGATTTCAAAACAAGTCAAGAGTAATAACATGAAAATACCAATCAAACAACCTAATGCTTTAAAGGATAAGTCATAATAGAACCATGGTAAGTAGATAAATGTTATTTTTAACATCTATCACAATATATGACACATTGAAAGATTCTACTCTAATAGAGTTATAAGATCCAAAATATTTACAAATACATATGAAGCTCCTAGAATTCATTATAAGGATCAAAGTTTGGTATGGAAGTAAAATCAAGCTAGGATGGATCAAATTGAGCTCAAGAAGCAAGATGGACTATTTGACAATGAGGAACAAAAGACCAATGAGAACTCTATGATTCTCAAACTTCCTTTCACATTCAAGATGAAAAAACAATATATTGGTTTCTTAAGCCACATGATATGATATAAGAACAATTTCATCTCATTAAATAATAATGTTTTAGGAATAATGAGGTTTGGAGATAACATAACTACAAATATAGTTGGCAAGGGTGTTTTGAGTATGGCTAATGGAAAGACCTAGACATAGAATGTGTTATATGTGGAAGGTTTGAAACATAACCTACTTATTTTGAGTTAAATGTGAAATGAAGGACACACACTAGCCTTTCATGATAGAGGTCGTGAGATAAAGTGATCCAAATCAAGAAGGCTAATTACCAATGCCAACAAGACTAAAATTAACCCATATTTATTGAATGAGATCAAGAAGGAGAGATATTTCATGATCAAGATACATGAAATTTGGTTATGGAACATAAGGATAGGTCACCTAAACTTTGAAAACCTAGCCAGGATTAGTACTAAGAAGTCTATGAGGAACATGCCTAAGGTCATCAAACCTACAAACATACCTTGCAAGGCATGTCAACATGGTAAGCGGACTAGAAGAAAGTTCAAGTCCAAGGACTACTCTACTAAAATAACCTTGGAGTTAATACATACTAATCCTTGTGAGCATAAAATAATTCAAAGCATTCAAGGAGATAAATACTAATGGAAATAAGACTCCTTATGAACTATGAAAGGGTATACCTACCGAAGTGGAACACTTTAGAGTGTTTTGGAGCATATTTTTCATCAAAAGAGATGACAAAGACTTGGGAAAGTTTGATTCAAGATTTGATAAAGGTATACTCTTAGGATACTCATCAATGAGATCATCCTATAAATGTTATAACAAGAGACTACAAAAGATAGTGGAAATCACCACTGTGAAGATTAATGAGACAAGACAATCTCACTCATGGTCAAAGAACACTTTAGAGAATATAGACTTCAATAATGAAGAAGAGAATATATAAGTTGATGAGGAATAAAAATAATTTCAAGAGAGATAGGACTCAAAAGGACCCTCAAGAAAAAATCAAAGAGATCACCCTAAATCTCAAATCATTGGCAACAAGAATGCAGATATGCAAACAAGGAGAAGATTGGTAAGCATTCTAAATCAAGAGAATGTTGATATATTATCCAAGATTGAACCTAAGATTCATATATAAGTAAGAAAAGACAAATTTTGGATAGGTTATATGAATGAGGAGTTAGACCAAATAGAGAATAATAAGACTTGGGAACTAGTTCATAGGCCTAAAGATAAGAATGTCATTGTCACCAAATGGGTGTTTAGAAACAAGTTGAATGAATATGGAGAATTCACTAGGAACAAGGCTATATTGGTATGAAATATATATGCACAACTTCAAGGTGTAGACTTTGAGGAGACTTTTACACTGGTAGCAAGATTGGAGGCCATCATATTGTTTCTAGATTATGTAGGATTCAAAGGATTTAGGGTATACCAGATGGATGTAAAAATTGCCTTTTTGAATGGGAATCTAGAAGAAGTGTACATTGAACAACCTAAAGGGTTATCACTATCTAATTACAAACACTATGTTCACAAATTGATAAAATCTCTTTATGGTCTAAAGCAAGATCCTAGAGCTTGGTATGTTAGGTTGGACAAGTATCTATTAGATCAAGCATTCAAAAGAGGAATTGAAAATAGGGATCTATACATCAATACATAATATGACCATCAATTGATCATTTTTGTCTGTGGATGACATCATATTTGGTGGAAATAATGAGAACATGACAAATGCCTTTGTCAAGGTAGTGAATAAAGAGTTTTAGATTTCCATGCTAGGATAACTGTCATTATTTCTTGGGTTATAAATCACTCAATCTAAAAAAGGTATATTCATCTCAAAATCCATGTAAATAAGAGAGATGTTGTAGAAGTTTAAGATGGAATATTTCAAGGTATCTAGTACACCCATGATCATAGGATGTAAGTTTATCAAGGAAGATGAATCTGGAAAGGTCAATAAGATGTCATATAGGTCAATGATTTGAAGTTTTTTGTAAACCACCACCTCTAGACTTGAGATCGTGAAAGAAGTAGGTCTTGTGTGAAGGTTTAAATCTGATCTAAAGGAGAATCTTCTACAAATATTCAAAGGATACTCAGGTATTTCAAGGGGACTGTGGAGTATGGATTGTGGTATCCAAGAAGCAAGGAGTTTAATTTGATAGCCTACACAGATGTAGATTGGGTAGGAAGTATATATGATAGTAAAAGTACTACTGGAAGAGCCTTATTCTTAGGTGGGTTATTGGTTTCATAGATAAGCAAAAAACAACCATCATTATCTTTTTCAACTCTTGAGGTTGACTGCATTGCAAGAGTTTCATGTTGCAATTACGTCCTATAGATGAGATAGACCCTAAAAGACTAGAAGGTAGAGTATGATGGTCCTAATTATATATATATTATGACAATAAAAGTGATATAAGCATATCAAAGAACCCTATCATGCACTCAAGTACCAAACACATTCCCATCAAGTATCATTTTCTAAGAGAGTAGGTAAGTGAATTGTTGATCATTTTCACCAAAACTAAAAATAGGTCAACCCCCATATATTTATAAACTTATATATGGGTCTAATGTAGTTTAACACAGTGTTTTTTTGTTCATTAGATGTAATTTTATTCCATTTGTTCCTTGGTCATGGTTTAATTAAGTCTTTTGCCAACTTTAGTCACCTATGGGTCATTTTGGGGTCATAAATGCAAGTGCATGGTTTTCAAGGTGTCCAAGTGTTATAGTTTTCCTTAAAAAATCCAATATGTCATATTATCTATCAAAAATTTCAATCCCATCTAAAAATTTGAGGTTCTCTAACTGAAAATTAAGAAAATAACTTAAAAGGAAGGAGTTAGGCACTTGTACAACCTATAAGGGAGTGTGGTAGATGTGTCAACCTTTTGGGGTGACTATTAAACTTACATAGAGTCATATAAGCATTTTCTAATATTTTTAAGTGTTAAAAATTGTCAAAAACCATTTTTCTCCTTTATCACCCTTGTAAACATGCATAACTAGTTAATAGGTTTATGTTTAGTATGGCCAGTTGGACAAACTTCAGACCAAACGATTTTTGGGGGTGATAGTACATTTATTTATTTTAATTTTTATAAAAATATTTAAATTATTGGTAATTTTTGCTTCATGAATCATTATTTACAAGTTAATTGTGTTTTTCTACTTGTTAAACCCCATACCCTACAAGTTTCCTTCTCATGTGGATAGGTCTATATAATCCAACTACTGAGATTGATTTAAGAGGATAGTAACTCCTTCCTCTAATGTATCTTATTCTTGGCTTCATGTTTGGAAAGTGTTTCATGGATCTAAAAACTCAAGTTGTACAGAGGTGTCATCATGTGATCTCAGTCAAGTTTCACCACTTGTAGAATGCTTCTTTCTCTTTAAAGGTTTTAGAGGATTTTGATGGTTTGTTTTCATGTTTCAAATGTCATCTTGGTTTCCTTTCATTATAGTTCACCTTCTAAAATTAGCTTCATAAAGAAATCATAGTCATATAGAGTACACAATCAACCTTCTACTTATTTCTAACCATAGTCATGGCATGGGAAGGTTTTCATAATGCTCATGGAGTTGTTTAAAGATTTCATGATATGTTGAAAACATTATCATAGTATGAATAATCAATTAAAATCTCTTCACTTGAAAAAAGATGGACTATGATAGTCAACTCAGTCTCTCACACAGTCATACAAAATAGAGATGCATGTACAGGTGCCTACATGAGGGTAAATCATTGAAATGAGGTGTGAAATCTTATCTCAAGATATGAAAAATAATAATATCTCATTTTAATGCTTGTAATGGATATAAATTGGTTATTAACTCATATTCCTTGAGTACATTGATCATTTCATGACACACTACTCATCTGCAACTCAAAGTGCACCTACAGGTTCCTTAAAACAAGGATAACATGTCAATATGAAGTATTTGACCTTGTTTTTGAAGTTTTCATGGCGTTGAAGAATCCATATGAGGTATTTTAAGGGACTATAGGTGATAAAATTACTATATATCATTCATTATTTGAAATATGCCTTCATTTCTTATGTTATATTGTAGAATCCACCTACAGGTGGTACCACAAAGAGTTGATGTGTTTATATAGAGGTATTGAAGCATGTGATGAAACCTTACTGAAGTCTTAGTGTTTTTTTAGATCACAGTAGACATGTTTGAGATGATATATTGGAAAATATGTATAGAAGGTTAGTTTCAAAGATGATGACTATGGATTTAAGGATCAAAATCCTAAAACATGAAAACAAAGCACCTAGCTATTTTGTTGAGATAATATGACAAGGTTAATAGGAGTCTAGACCAATCCAAATACACTCATCCTATATCCCTATAATATGAATTTAGATTTCAAAAGGAATATATTAATTTTTTCATGCAATTTTCTTTCTAGAAAGGTCCAAAAAAATGCACTTTTATTCACTAAACTTAGATAGTGACATCTACAGTATTAAGAATCAAACGACCTTCATACCCAGAATTGTAAATAAGGAATGTATTAATATGTGGTGGAAATTTTGATTTTATAATAATATTTTTAATCATCAAATAATTTCTAAATTTAAGGTTGAAATACTGTGTTTTGGGTCCCATTCACACGTATAGGTGTCTCTTGCCTAAGATGTCGATATACAGTTGACTATGTCATCCTACAAATACATAGTATGAGATTGGAAATGGAAATATATAAATATAGAGACACATATCATCTAAAAATTATTTCCTAATACATCATATTTTTTCATATATTATATGACATGGGTTTTAAGTATAATCAACACCTACAAGATCTTATCGAGCCAACTGTGGTTGACTATGATAGGTACAAAATAAAAGAATTAGCGTTATTGATGTGGGCATAGCACAAGCATGAAATGAATGGGTAAAAATAATTTCCAAATGTTTTTTTAATGATTAAATAATTCTTATTCATTTTTTTTAGATCCTAATCCATTGATCCGGGCAACAATTTAGGCGACAATTCAGGTGACAGTTCCAACCCAATTGATGACGAAACTTCTGGGAGCCATAACATTTGCACCGTAGCTCCAATTGAATTTCCATTTGAACCATTGGAAAGATAATAATGATGATGATAATGTATTGAAATGGCATGGATCTCTTCTTAATGAAGTTTGACCCCTGAAAACCCAATAGAAGTGCCCCAAATTTCAATTTTAATAGTGTAGTCTAAAAAGAGTATGTTTCTAAAAATAGTAATTCCTCAAATTCTATATTGTTTTAAATATTAAAAGTAAAACAACTTAATCTCCCTCAATATTTTTGACCTTCCACATCCTCCCCATTCTTTCAAAATGTGTATAAATGAGGAGGTAACCTGAAATGTGAAGACAGACATCTCTTCCCAGAGATAAGCAGATATTTGTATTGCGATCTTGAGTAATAATACATATATTCTCAAAGAATTAATTGTTACTATGTTATTTCTATGCTATTAATATATTTATCAACCATAATTTATAAGTTTTGGATCATCCATACAGGACTATTTACTGGTATAGTGCCTTGAAGCAAAGCACAGTCAAGAAATTGTACTTAGTCTAGGCCAATGAAGGTAAGGCATGAAAAATTAAAAGTTTATATAAATTATAATGATTTAAATTATTTAAACATACTCCAATATAGGTAAAAAAAACTCATGACACTCTCATGTTGGATACAAAGTATAAAAAATACTCTAATGATGCAACACATAGTCTATATCCTTAACTATGCACACAGTCCCCTTCATCACAGTTTGTCTTGGGTTTGAAAGGAATTATGGGGTCTAATGGTATATTAAATAGTTAATAATATTTAAAAAAATTATATTTCACTTTTATAATCCCTTAAAATGTCTATTTTTTTAATAAATAGGGGAAGTACCCTCTATGTTATCTCAGATAGAGGGTACTTCCCTAAAGTATAAACCCTACAAGTTTTAAGGAAAAAGATGATTAGGTAAAATATGATATGATTAGACATTTCAAGGATGTTTTAAAATTTATATGAAATATAAAAAAACATGATAAAAATTTCAAATAAGGAATAATCTCAATAGGGTGGTCTAGACCTTCAAATATGCACAGACCTATTAGGCATGGTTTAAGCTTAAAGCCAAAATGGTAGGTCAATTTCATTTTCAACCTTATGTAATCAATCCAAAAGAGTAGATAATGTTTATAAGGATTTTTTTTTTTTAGGCTTATAATAAGTAGATAAGTCTCAAGTGAAGCCTATGTATGAATAGAGGTTAAATGATAGGGTAAAATTTTACAACTGAAGCCTATGTAAAATGAGGAACTAATCTTGATAGGGTAACTTTGAATGCTTACATATTCTTAGAGAGTATGAATAGAGGTTAAATGATTTTGGGGAAGTTTAAATAGGTCATAAACATTTCCTTTGTGGAAATTTTTGATAAATCTAATGCCACATCTTTATGAATAAAGCTTAAGGGTGAAATGAACCTAAAATCCTACAAAACCCTAAATAAGGACCTAATTGGGAAAATAAGGATGGAGATCTATCTATATGAGATGGAATGGACATTAAAATTAATGAAAC
>JARHVA010000925.1:4080000-4187249 GCA_037957365.1 Torreya grandis | reverse complement strand
TAAAATAATAAACTATTGTTGGTTTATCTTTCCATAGTTCATAAGGAGTCTTGTCATTATTGGTTCTCAATAATTATCTATTATGAATATGCACTACTATAACAACTTCCTCTTTCCAATATTTATCTGCTATCTTGGATTCATTTAGAGTTGTCCTTGCCATCTCCTAAATTGTTCTATTTTTTTGTTCAACTACTCCATTTTGTTGTGGAGTTCTCACTACTAAATAATGCCTCTTTATTCCATGGTCTTCACAAAACTCAATAAATTTATCTGACATGAATTCTCCTCCTTGATATGATCTTAGACACTTAATCTTCAAACTAGTTTCATTCTCAACTAATGCTTGGAATGCTTTGAAATGTCTGAACGCTTCTGATTTTTTCTTTAAAAACATTACCCAAGTCATACATGAAAAAGTATCAATAATCAACATGAAATGCTTCTCACCTTGATTAATTTGAGTTTCATAGGTCCACACAGATTAGTGTGAACAAGCTCTAGCATCGAAGTAGTCGAGTACTATTTTGTTTTGAACCACCTTCTAGCCTGCTTCCCATTCTGACAAGGTTCACAAAGCGTGACAGATGGCTTTGTAATCTTTGGAATATTTTTGACTACTTGCTTCTTGCTTATGTTGAAAATATTGTCAAAATTTATGTGCCCCATTATCCTGTGCCATAGCCAACTTTCTTCAATCTGACTCAAACAACATCTTTGACCTTTGAAGTCTGATAGCATATATAAATTATTTCCTGTTCTTTAAGAATCTGCAACCAATATATCTAAATCTTTTCTTCTAATTTTATAACCTTCTACATAAAAATTTAGTGTGTGCCCTTAATCACACATTTGACTTACACTCAAAAGATTATGCTTAAGACCTTCTACATACAAAATATTTTTAGTTTTAGTTCTACCATTATCCAAACTTAGTGTACCTTTTTTAGCAATTCTGGTAGTAGTATTGTCTCTAAATTTCATTATGCCACCATTGATCTTCTAAAAGGTTATGAACTTGTTCTTGTCTCCTATCATGTGGCTCAAACATCTACTATTAAAGAACCATGGCTTTTCTTAATTTCTTGCATGCAAAGTTTTTTGCATCAACATAGATTTTTTAGGTTTTTTTTTTTTTACCATGAACTTGTCTAAACTTTCTTCTTGATGAATGGAGCCTTGAAACTCTAATCCTTTTTGACTGACTCAAACACACTTCTATATTATTGGGTTATGTGTCTCAAGTTGTTGTACTTGTAACATATTATGGCCTCTTCATTAAATCTTGATAAAGGAGCAAAAGAGTTGTGGCTTTTGCTTGACTCTGCATGACTTTCTTTCTCTTTATTTCTAAAATTGTTAACTCTTTTTTGACATTCTAATTTCTTATGACCATATCCATTATAATAAAAATAGTAACCATAAAAATAGGACCTATTTGTGTATCTCTAACCTGATTATCTTTTGTATCTCTATTCCCTCCATCCTTCTTTGTTTGAGATGTCCTATATATTCTTAATTTCTTCCCTTTTTATTTCTTCTTTTATAAGAGCTTCAACATAGCTCTTTCTTTTTTCCTTATCTATGAAAGTAGTGACCTCCTCTTTCTATTTTTAAAATATAATACCTATCTTATCTGACATTGATATTTGATTTTCTAATATGCTATTTAATATATTAGTGTTATTCTCAAATTTTGAATCATTGGCTTCTCTATCATTGATTATTTTATTTGTTTTCTCAAGATCTACTTTTAAAGAAGCAATTTTAATAACATACCTTTCACATTCTTTACTTACTATTTTCAACTATGTCATTAGATCTTATTCATTCTTCTTAGCTTCTTTAAAGTATGCTTGTAGTTCTTCAATTATTTCTTTTGACTCCTTTTCATTTTTCTCGATCTAGAGATTTAATCTTTGATTCTTCTTTTCAAGAGCTTTTAAATCTTCTAAGACACAAATGAGTTCTCCTTCTATATTCACTTCAGATTCATCCTATTATTCTTCTTGATCATCTATACTTTTGCTTATGGAGGCATCTTCATGTTTGGCCATGAATATAATCTCTTCTTCTGAGTCACTGACTCCACTATCTTTGGCTAAGCTTGGATCTTTAGAATACAAACTCTTCTTCTTGAATCCCTTCTTGAATTTACCTTTGAAATTATTCTTGTATGTAGACTTTCTTTATTCATTGTCATCATTACCCTTATTTATGCATTTAGCTACAAAATATCCAATCTTTCCATAATTAAAACATTTAAAGGTAATTTTCCTTGATATTTACCTATGCCCTTTTTTAGCTTGTGAATGAATAGAGCTCCATTGTCATCTTCATCATCACTATAATTATCACTTGATTTTAGAATTTTAGCCTTCTCTTTCTTTAATGTCTTGAAGGCCACTTCTCTCTTTGAGGATTTACCTTGTTTAGTCTACATCTCATATGATGTAAGAATACCATGAAGCTCATCCATCTTTATCTTGGCTAAATTCTTCATCTCTTCAATTGTTGAAACTTTTGCATTATATCTCAATGGTAGATATCTGAAAACCTTTTGAACCACAATCAATTCTTCTAATTTTTCTCTAAGAACTTGAATATGTTTAACTATTTGATCAACCTGTAAGAGATAAATTTTTATATTTTCTTCTTCTTCCATCTTCAAACTCTCAAACTATCTTCTAAAATTTTGAAGCTTAGCTTGCTAAAACTTTTTAAAACCTTTGTAAATATTCTCAACTTTTACCCAAGTTTCATGAGTAGATTTACATTACATAACTTTAACAAATTCAAATTCACATAAACCACATAAAATAATATTTAAAACTTTAGCATTATTATCACTTGCCTTCTTTTCTGCTGAAGTAGTTACAAGTGTCTATGGATCTTCATATTCCTCCACCACTACTTTCCATATGTCAAATCTAAGGACCATCAAAAAATTCTTCATCCTTATGCTCTAAAAAACATAATTCATCCCATCAAACAAAGGTGTCTTATTTGTATAAAATCCTTCATGTGATCCAACCATCATGCTTTCCTGATCTTCCTTCAAGCTGTAAAACTTTTTCAAAAGGAACCTTCTCTAATACAAATTATTAATAATGAAATATAATTAGAGGAGGGGAGGTGAATCAATATATTAAATATCTTTTTCTTAATCTTTGCACCACATGAGAGAGAGAGAGAGAGAGAGAGAGAGAGAGAGAGAGAGAGAGAGAGAGAGAGAGAGAGAGAGAGAGAGAGAGACCATATTTTTACATGGAAACCCAAAGTGGGAAAAAACATAGAGAACAATCTCAAGTATATGAATGAGCACCAACTCAAAATACAAAGTTTGCAAGCACCAACTTATGGGAGCACCAACCCCTTTATCAAGCACCAACACAACAACTATTTGTCAGAACCAAACCATAGGAGTACCAACCCCTTACAATGATTCATGAGCACCAACCCATAGGAGCACTAACCCCTCTTTTGTATAAAACACAACTATCTCTCAATGTTTCTTACTCAATAAATGATATAACTCTACAATATCTCCTACTTTTCTCTGTTTGAAAATAAATACAAACCATGCACTCTCTTGCATATTACAAATGGCTTCTCAATATTTTATTTATAGTTTTCAAAATGACCTTTGGAATTCACCCTTTGCGATCCTTCAATCCTCATGTAAAATGACACCAAACTTGCATGACCCTTCGTATCCTTGCATTTGAAAAGTCATATGGTGACCCTTCATAAGCAAAAGCATCCTTTCCTCTTTTGTCTTTATCTTGATGACTTTTCATACTCCTCAAAGTGTCCATGAAAAATGTGCCATACCTCTTTTGTCTTCACATGGTGACTCTTGGAATTCCTCAAGATGAATCTTCACAAGAAAATGTGTCCCATTCCTCTTTCCTCTTTTACCCCATGACTCTTTGACTTCTCCATGGGCCCTCTTTTGACTTATATGAAACTAAAAATATATTCATTAATATTAACACACATTATCCAAGATATGAATATTAAAAACACCATTAAATTTAATGGGGCCTTTATCACCAATAATGCTAGACCTTTGACATCAATGACAATATTTCCAATAATTCTTAGAGGTCTCCCAGGTCCTCATATAGATTCCACACATCCAGATATTACTACCAAAATTTTAGGTATAGATACTATAATGGAGAATAATACACCTCCTCTAGACTAATTGAAGAGCACATTCTCTATGGCACCTTTGCCTCCACTTAAAAAGGTCACTCAAGTAAGTCTCCTAGAGTTTCTACAATCTTATTTCTTGTCTATTTCATTTACTCCTCCTTATCCACTGACATATCAAGTAATTGTACCTCCATCCATTAATACTAGTGATGGTACTTCCTCTCAATCACTTCTTACCACACCAGTTTCCTTCCCATCCACACTTACTTCCACCATTATTATTTCAATCCCCATTCCTTCACCACCACTAGTAGTATTATTTTATATTATGGTGGCTTGTTTCATCATCTACCTTACCTCTTGTTTCCCCCATATCCACTTACCAAGGGAGATATAAATTTTGTCTAGCCTTTTCAAAAGCTAAAAAATTTGAGGAAAGACCAACATTTGGTCTAACTATTATATAAAAATCCCTTGATGAAGAAAAGGCAAAAGAAGAGGAGTAGGGACATGTCATATCCCTAGTGAATTATTTGATAGATGAAGAAGAAGATGTAGAAATTATGAAGGGATCAAATCCAAAATTAGGTAAGGAGAGAGTAAAAGATGATGAAGAGGTAGAATTATAAAATGTTAAATCATTGAGCCTAGGAATCCTTCAAGAAGAAGAAACTCTAGTTGGATCCTTAGATTAGAAATTCCTCACTAAAGAACAAAGGAAAAACATAAATGAGGTAGTTTCTTCTTTTGCTTCTTATGTAACTATTGTAGATAATCAAGTTACATATTTACCTCTAGCCATTCGAGGGCCATCATTTTTTACTTTAGTTAATTCTTCTATTATTTTAACACTGACATAAATAAAAACTCCAAAGAAAAGGGTCTATTTAGAGAATCTAGTTTTAATTTAAAATTTCAATCCTAGAAAGACACTAGTCTGTCTAAAAAATTTAACTCAATTGGAGCTACCCATGCCATAATCCTCACCTATACAATCTGACACCATGATAGTTGGAAAAAAACCCAGGCTTGACTAGATCTGTGGTTGAGGTTACCCCACAAAGAAATGCCTCACTGTGAGATAAAAATGTTTATCCACAATTACAATTTCCAATTCAAATAAGTGATTCATTATCACATCCCACAATAACTCCTATAATGACTCCTCCACCCTCTACCTATGAAGACCCAAGTCCTATAGGAAAAGGGGAACTTATTGCTTTTGAATGGGTTAAATAAATGCAAGACAAAATGGATGAGAAATAGAATCTAGTCATTGCCAAATTACCTACAATCTCCACCTAGTTTGAAAAATCATCCCTAGCTAAATCCAAAAAATCATAATAGAGATTAATACATAAATAGATTATCCATGTCCCTCATGAAATTATAGATGGTGTATAAAGTGCAGCCACAAAGTTGTACAATGTTTTGAATAGTATTTGATATTTTAGAGGAGAAAATTGATGAGAAAGGATAAATGTGCTTAAACTATAGAACAAGATAAAAGAATATGTAAAAGGATCATTTTTTTAATTTAATGCTCCAGGAGTAGTGTAGTCAACTAGCTAAACCTAATGTCCAATCAAGATGTAGCACGGGCCCTGAATTATTTAATTGCTAAAACGGATCTTAAAACTAAATGGCATGCATAGATGAAGACATTAATGGGACATTTTTTGAATCATGAAAATGAGGCCTTGGAAATTTTGAAGGATATGAGGGTCACTAATGTGATACCCTCTACTAGAGAGTGAGTCAACAGGCCAAATTTTGAAATTCCTTAAATCAACTACAAATAGCTTTGTGGAAGTTGAATGAACATTGTATAGAACTAATGATGAAATTTTTTAGTTGATATATTTTTCAAAGGATAGATTGATAGAGGTAGAGGACCTTAGAGCTGAGTTCAAGAGCTCAGAAGCAAAACATATAAGGTTGATGATTGAATCCATCAAAATATTTAAACCTTCCTTACTCAATTTTGACATTATTAAGGAAGAGTTTGAAGCAACACATGCATTATTAAAGGAACTCAAAGATAAACAAGGAACATTAGGGTCAGTTCCAAGCATGAAATAAATTGTTAGTGTTGCCACATAGAAATAGGATTCCTAATTTCCTAGATATGTAGTCATGTAGACTCTATGTGGGCTAGTTTTGATTCCTCAAGGAACTATAATGGCCACTTCAGTTTTAACAGTTGTCACTCAACCATCTTCATCTTCCAGTGGTGCCAAATCAACATCCATATAAATATAAATATGTATTTGCATGTTTTAGCTAAGCTGGAATGTTGGTTCCTAATTTATTTTACACACACACACACACACATATTGTATTTTTATTCTAGGAATTATAATTTGGGTAAACACTTTGTACATGCATGTTTTGCATGGTTTTGGCACACTATTTCATTTCTAGATATGTAAATTTAGACTTCACTTAGAGGATGAGGCCTTCCCTTCCCCAAGCCTATATATAGTTATATCCTCCCTATTCCAAAGGGAGGATAATTTTGACTATTAATATTAATAATAAATTATATTGATTGTTTAACATATATTCTTGATGCGTAAATTTGATTCATTTCCAAACCTATGAATTTTTTAAGAAGTGTTGTCATTCTAGTATCTTGATTGTGCATGAATTATATTTTAAATATAGTTATTAATATTTTTCTATTGTTAATTTGAATCCTTTTATGTATTAATAATAATCCCCCTTGTAGATGTGCAAAATTAATCTTACAAACGCAACCTTTGATTATATATTTTTAAATTTATTCTATTCTTATTTCCTTGGAATCCTAAATATGTTTGATTATTGTGTTGTTATATCAGCTTAAAATAGACATTGGTCCCTAATTATTTATCCAACCCCTAACTCAAGAGTCAACTTAGAAAGGTTTCATCTTGTTTAGTCCACAAGACTTATTTTTTGCCTTATGTTTACATATTTTCAATTTATTTTGTTCAGACCCACATTAGGTTATAAACATCATCAATCCACCCATATTAAGTACGTTTAGATTCATCTATCACTGAACTCATCCATGGTAAATAAACTACTTCACTCACTGTTATTTTACCAACAAATTGTTTACAAAACCTAATACCCTAAAACTCATGCCTTGGAGTGAGTCTTCATTTATAAATCCTAAAACAATAGAGGCTAACTCATAAGGTTCTTCGGTGTGCATAAAACTCACATAACCAAGAATTTATCTAGATCTAGAAGGAGGGAAACCTCCTCTTTATTGAAGAAGACCACTTTAGTTACACTGGATATTCCAAAGAGGGTTACCAAGTCTAACTCTAACATTGTCTATTGGTTTTGTCTTTATGACACCATGGAAGACCTGGGTCAAATAAGGGCACCTCAAGGAAAGATTGGACCTGGTCATTTTCCCCAAATATTAGAGGTCCACTCCATAGAATCACTATGGCCCTATCTTGGTTAGTTTTTTCTATTATTGTTATTATTGGTGCTACCCATGACTTGCCTAGAAACCCTAAAAAATATCTTCCCTCTTTTTCTTTTTTTAGAGGAAGGACTATTGAAGAACATCTTGTGTCTTTCAATATAGCTTCAGGGCTAATGAATGTGGTCAATGAGGATATGACATGCAATATTTTCACCTTCACACTATAATATGTTGATTATGATTGGTTTATTAACCTCCCGTAGGCTTCAATTACCTCTTAGGCCCAGTGTAAAATCACTTTCTTAGGTCAATTTAGATGGGTTACCAGTCTTAGTTTCATATACCAAAATTTTGCTAGTATGATGAGAGATCCCAATGAACCCATTACAGCCTTTAATGATAGATTACAAAAAAAGACTCAGCCATGTCAATGATGAATATAAACCTAGTGCTACACTAACCCTTGAGATGTATAAGAATTCCTTGGATCCTACAACTTTAGTGTTCTTACGTAGAGAATTAGTTGTCACTAACTTGCCAATGACGTATGTTAAATCCATATACATTGGCATGGAAATAAACCCTCAATTACAAAGCCTAACTAGAACAAATATTTACCAAAATAATTTAATGTTAAATTCAATTCCAAATTCTAACTACAACACTACATCTTAAAATCACAATCAAACACACATGCAATTGCTATTGTCCTATATTGCACCAAATCAAAGTCTAAGCTTTTTTAATAACCCTATTCATACTTCCCATATGCACCAAATCTATAATTCAATTATAATCAACACTTATACCAATAAAGGTAAAAATATAGACTCTAACAAAGCTAAATTAGATGTTATCTAGAGGATGGTGTAGAAGTTAAGTAATGAATTCTTGAGCATTCAAAAAGTAATGGGGAGTATTAATGGACAAAATACAAATTAGGGATTCAGATTATAATGATATAAAATAATTATAAATAATATAAAATGAAAATAACCCAATAAGGTGACTAAAATAAATACATTAGAAACAACACTACCCAATTGGTGTCGGGTTCATAATATATCAAAACATGGAGAAATAAATCTGCATTGATTTTGAAATATTTCAAAAATAAATGGAAAGACAAGAGAGTTTTGTGAAGTAGCCAGATCCATCTTCCTTTAATGCATTAGGGAACCCTAGTACAATAATGGTCTTTGAGACCTATGACTTCCCATTCCAATTGGAAGATGAGAATAAACCATAGGATAATATAGATGAGATCCATGCATTCCAATAGTTCCAAAGGAACAATTACAATCTAATAAATAAATAGCCTATTAATGCTTCCAATCCTCATAATAATGCTACTATTCTTCCAAATCTGAAGGCAAATAAAAATACACCTCCTCTAAAGGGAAGTGATCAACACCAAAGTACAGAACCATAAATTAGAGTTGGGTATAACATTGTCAAGGATATGAAGAAGATCAAAGTTAATATCACCATGTATGAACTAGCTCAAATCACTGAATAGAGGAAGTTGTTACTCCAAGCCTTAATTATAAGGTCATTTACTAACAAGTCAAAATTTATGCATGTAAACATGATGGTATATAAGGACAAGCTATAATTACCACCTTTTTTTAGTATCAAAATGTTTATAAAAAATGTGCACAATTACCTGGTTGACTTAGGTGTTTCAACCAATGTAATTATGAAAACTATGTGCAAGAATTTGGGTTCAACCCTAGATAAGTCAAAAAGAGTTGTCCTAAATTTGCACAAGTATTTTTTTCCATGCATTGGATAACTAATAAATGTGCACATATATCTTGCATCTGAACCACGTGTATAACAACACAGATATTTTTATCGTTGACATTTTATAAGTTTATGGTTTCTTGTTGAGTCATGATTAGTCAACGATACTAAATGGGTATATGGACACATATTTCTCACACATGTGGTTACCTTGGAAAGGGTTAGCCAATTAGATCTGTGTAGATAAAGAATAGAAAATTAAGTACTTGATCACCAAGTACAATGCCAAGAATGAGAATGTTGAATTTGTATCTCCACATCTAGGAGTGTATAATTTACAACTAAGAAATATATTTATGAACAAGAATTTTAAGGTCCTCAGTTATGGACTCTCCATTTTGACAAAGCTAGATCGAAACAAGATTTAGGTGTTGGCATAGCCTTGATTGACGTAGATGAGAATCAATATCTATCCTACAGACTCTAATTCCCCTACACTAATAATAGAGTTGAGTATGAAGATCTGATCCTCAACCTATGATTCATATTGAATAATATCATCAAGGAATTTCAAGTCTTTGATGATTCAAAATGGTTGTTAACTCGATAAAAAATAAATATCGATGCAATATCACCTACTTGAAGAAGTATAAACACTAAGTATGGGACTTGATTGAATCCTTTGAGGCATTCAACATCATATTTATCCCAAGGGAATAAAACCAAATGGAATATTCACTTATAACTTCAGCTGCTAATATGTCACCATTCCAAGAATCTGAAATGCATAGATTCTCTATGGATCTAGTTCCTTGCCCCTCTATTCCAGACAATGTGGACAACTTCTAGGTGTTTCAAGATGATCAATAGATTATCAAATTTTTGAGTATTTATGAGACCTTAAAATCTCAAATGATAGATAAAAATGACATTGAGCCCATATATATTGAATATCTAGGAGAGGATGGTGTCCTACAGCTAAAGGAGAACCACATCCCTCTATGGGTGGTTTCTCTAGAGTGAAATTTTGATGTACATCCACAAGCCCAAAAGTAGAAATATCTTAAAGAAATAGAATCTAATTTCATCAATAATAATTTGGGTACTGACCAACATCCTTAGTATGTGATTATTGGTCTAATTTTTACTAAAAGGGAGAAACAAAATTTGAAAATTCTATGGATATAATACAAAGATGTGATCACCTAGACATATGAAGATTTAAAACTAGTCAACCCCAAAGTCATCACACAGACCATTCTAGTGAAGCTAGAACACAAACCTTTCGGGTAGAGATAGAGACTAGTAAACCCAATGTTGTAACCTATCATCCAAATAGAGGTACATAAGCTCCTAGAGGCCAAGATTATCTTTCAAATCATGTATTCTACTTGGGTAGCTAATCTAGTACCAATCAAGAAGAATAATGAATAAATTAGGCTATGTGTTAACTTTAGGAAACTAAATCAAGCATTAAAAAGTATAACTATCATTTTCCATCCATAAATGAGGTAATTCAAATGGTCTGTGGATTTGAGATGATGTCCTTTTTGGATGGATTCTTAGGCTATAATCAAGTACTAGTGGAAGCACAAGACATAATTAAGACTACCTTTACCACCAAATAGGAAATTTTTGAATACAAAAGGATGTCTTTTAGCGTAATCTATATAGGGGAAGATTGATAGATAATTTTAGACTTTGCCTTTCAAAAACTTGTTGGAAAATACATCATAATCTAAATGGATGACTTGACATATTCAAAACATAGTATTGATCATGTAGATTATCTACAAAGAGTATTTGATAGATTTAAAATACATGAAGTCTCTCTTAATCCAAATAATAGCATCTTTAGAGTCACTAAAGGTAAATTATTAAGCCATGTCATCACTAAGGATGGGATCTCCATTGATCCAGAATAAACCTAAGCCATTTCCAAGCTAACACGTCCCAATAATAAGAAATAATTAAAGTATTTCTTTAGTAGGATAAAATTTGTAAGGAAATTAATTTTTGGATTTGCAAAGATTGTTAAGCCATTAATTCTATGTTGAATTAAGATGCCAAGATAGAGTGGACAATAGAGGCTGAGAGAGATTTTCAAGACATCAAGATTGTCATTGTTCAAGCTCCAATTCTGATAAGATTATACTTCAACAAGGACATATACCTTTATTCTTTCACTTCAAAACATATTATAGATGTTGTATTTACATAGAAGTTGGATGATAGTGAACATCTTATTACCTTCATGAACACCGATATAAAGGATACATATCTAAAATACTCAATGATAAACAAATAGATATATGCACTGATCAAATTTGGGGAAAATTTTAGGAATTATATTCTTAGAAACAAAACCTATTCCATTATTCCATACCCAATTATCAAGCTTACACTTATCCATAATGAGTTGGTCAAAAGAAGAATAAATTTGATAGCTAAGTAATAAAAGTTTATTTTGAAATTAGACCTGCCAAGATGTTGAGAGGCTAGGGAATTATCCATCTCATGACTGAGACTAATCAACGTATTTGTGTTGAAATTTTTTGTGAGACTCAAGTAGTTGGTGGTGAATGGTATGCTTAGATCACCTATTATTTTATCATAGGCAAATGCCCCCTGAGCTAATAAGAGAGCAAAGATGACTGCTTAGACTCAAATAAGCTCATTATATGATAAAGAAAGGAGTCACATATTGGAAGAACTATGAGGGAATCTACTTGAAGTGTGTCTCAAAAGAGAAAGCTTCATACATATTAGAAAATTTACATTAGAAGATAAGAAGTTGGCATCCCTCGAGCAATGAAACAACTCATAATTTTTAGAGAATGGGATATTGTTGGCCTAAAATCTTCAAATATGCCCACAACCATGTCATAATCTACCATGAATGCTATATATTTGGAAAAAGAGAAGTGAATGCTACCATGCTTCTATAACCAGTCATTGGGGGATGCCCTTTTTCTCAATGGGGTCTTTACTTCATTGGGGTGATAAATTCAAACTCTTCAACATGGTATAAATCTATCCTAACAAGTACTGACTATTTCACTAGATGGATAGAAGTTGTGGCCACAAAGAATTATATAGCACTAGATGTCATCAAATTTTTAAAAGAGAATGTATTGACTAGTTTTGGTAATTTGATCTTTTAGTTTGTGATAATGGTCCAGATTTTGATATAATAAATTTATAGAGTGGGCATAGAATAACTAAATAACCATCAATTTATTCTCGAACTAATACCCACAAGGGAATAGAGTGGCTAAAGCTACCAATAAGAATGTCTGGTCATCAACAAGATTTACCCATATCTCTTAAAATATTAATGTAGCAATTCATGAAATATTACATGGGGGAAGATGAAATAATCCATTCTAGAGTGTTTGACATAGTATGGATGGAAGATGCAAGAATTGAGGCACTACATAGCTTTAACAAACATAAGGGCATAGTCAAGAGGTGGTTTGACAAGAGATATAAAATCAAATCCTTTAGGATTTCAGACTTGGTTATCCTATGGGATAAAGCACATGAGAATAAAGAATAGAATGATAATTTTACTCTATTATGGATTGGACCATATCAAATATCTAAGATACTAGCTAATAATGCCTTCTATTTGAAGGACCTACAAAGTAATGACCTCACCTTTCCAGCCAATGGATAATTTTAAAATATTATTTCATGGTTACTCTACCTAGAGATGCTTTTGAGTGATGGTAAGTGGAAATTTAAATTTAGGATTAAAATAGATTTCTTGATTCCTACAATATATTTCTTGCTTTCTTAGAATAGTGTTTCCTATTTTCTTTATTCACTTTCAATAGATTAGTAGTTATGCTTTCTAGATAGTTTCACATAAATTATAGAATAGACCAACTAACTTCTTATGTTGAAATTATAAAAGAATTTCCAAAATCAAGGGAATTATATAAAAGGATTTACAATTGATTTTTATTAGGATTTATTTTGATAGTTCTTGAGCTTCTAGGATTGAGGTATGTGTTATGATTGAATTAGGTTCTACTTAGACTAGTTGAGTTTGCTAGACCCTTGGGATTTACTTTGATGTACTTATGAAAATTTTATAAATACTTTTCATTATAGAGATCAAATACACTATTACATGCTAAAACTTGGATGGGAGATAATAAACATATGCATGGATGCACACTGTTATGGATGTATTGATTAAAATAGGTTTTCTTATACCTACACCTAGCTAATTGTGATTCTAAATTTGTGTTTCAAAAAAATTGTCTTACAAACTAATAGAATATGGGTGATTAAAGTAATATTTATTAGGGATATGGATGTTTGGTTGTTAGTAGAGCAAGGCTTTGAGTAGAATCAGAGGTATCTATATCAAGGCTATAGACACTTAGATTGTATCAGAGCAATTCCCAGGCTTCCCTTACTATTTGAATATAAAATATGAAGTCAAAATGAAACCTACAGTGTTTATCCATGACTTTGTCAAAAATCCCATAATAAACGAAAAATTAAATTTACAAAATCACACATAGATTCAAGGAGTGAAAAGGGTTAGCATGTTGCATAAGGAAGTAAGTGTCTTTTTCCATAAAAAGGTTTACTTATTCTATTCTTGTTAGGAATAAGTTTTGTTAAGATGCATTTCTAAGCTTTTAGATTATTAAATACTCAAGATTATTTTCCCATTGAGTCTCCATTTGTTGTGACCTAATAGACACACCCCCATTTTCAAAATTTTAATTAGGACCCACTATTTTTTGAATCTCCTTATTCAAGGTCCTCTAAGCCTTAGACATATATGACACTTGTTATAATTAACATAAGTATGAGGTTATATTAAAATTCTAAAGTTATAGACTACAATATTATGAAAACCAAGGCTTGATTGATTGTTTTTATTTATTTTAAAACATGGGATTTCATAATTGACTTTAAGAATTGTTTGGTCTAATAGAACTAATATATGTTATTTTATCATCCCTATGTTTTTCATATGATCACAAGACTATTGGCAGAGATTTATAAATTATTCATTGTTGATCCCTACTTTATTTATCTAAGATCGAGATATGTGGCATTCTTATGTTACCTAGATTATTTAGCCTTTACAAAAGTTTCTAAGTTTCCAAAGTCCTCAATCTCTGAGAACATGCCACACAACACAAATACATGAATTTAGAACCACAAAAGTTCAAAATGAAGTTAATCATTTATTGGTTTTGAGGTTTCAAACTTTGAGAGCTTGACAAGTACTAGAATTATGTTAGAATGGAATGCTAGAAATTTTAAACAATGGATAATGGCCCTGAGGCCCAACAGTCTAATGGTCCTAAAGTTTTGAGCTCTAAGAAATTGATAGTTGGCACATTCTCGTTAACCCAAAGCTTCAGAGAAGAAATATCAAGTCAATGATTTGATGGCCCCATGGATCTGAGTCTTTGAGGGTCCAAGATCATGCCACACATTGAAATCTCATTAAATTAGAGCATTCACAAAGATATACATAGTTCAAAAGGCTCAAACAGTTGAGGCCCCATGTTTTTTAATTCTTGTACTCTTGAGATTACTCCATGTGGCATAATCATGTTAACTCACAACCCTAGGATTTACAAAGCAAGGTTATAAATCTAAAGGTCCTAGTAAGTGATAAAAATAAAAGTATCATAATCTAGGAGATACATGGCCAAAGTATGCATAAAGAAGTTTGACAACAAAGCAAATAAGTTGGTAAATGATAAATGGACACCTATCTCAAATAGGATGTTTGGGCATACATGATCTATGAAAATTTACCACATGGTAGACAAATAAACCTACCAAACCTGGATGGTGAATTTAAATCTAAATAAGAATGAAATCAAATTCCATTATTCACATTGAAGTTACATGAATTGAATATTTAAGGCATAGACTTTGTATAATATATGAAAAATTTAAGCAAAAGGAAAATCACTTTGCCATAAATCTATGAGTAGACATTACAATTTCAAGCCTTCCTACAACCTAGAATCCCTAGCTTCTTTAGCGAACATCTAAGAGCATTCAAATTGATTTGTGAAGGAATTACATAGTTTGGATTACCAAAATGACTTCTTATTCAAAACTAGGATGCATTTAGGCCCCTTTGTATATTCTTGTGTTATAAATACTAAATACACATACACCTTATCCAAAAAAAGTTTTCTCAATTTCAATTTTCCAAATTACTTGACACTCTTGAATGAAGTGAATTTTATGGCACCATACTCTACACAAAACCATTTTTCTAGGATGAAAAGCAATACATCAATGACCTATTTGTAATCAAAACCATGGGGCTTCATCAAGCATAAAAAAAACCAAAGCTAATGCTCTATATTTTATTGATCTATGGTTTGTTATTTAATGGTACTTAATCTAGAGACTATGTATACCTTAGAAAATGGAAGAATGTACTCGCATATATTTTTGGAAGATAATTCAAAAGGTACCTTAGGCTCCCAGTGCCTAAGGTAGCTTATAACCGAGTTTAGATTAATATATGGCTCGAGCACAACACCATAAAGGGAAAAGTGAAACAATGGCTAGTGAAAGGCCAAAGATTGGATCCCAAGGGGGTCATTTCCTCTAATTTAATCATCAAATTTATGCCTAGGATTAGGATAACCATGGCCCTTTTAAATATATTATATGGTTTTACCATCATTAATTATGTACAAGTGGAATGGGTCCCATTTTTACACATTTTATTGACTCCAGACAAGATTATTTCCTTGGGAGAGATTTTAAGCCTTAGACTAAAGGTTCATATATTTAAGAATGAGCAAAGGCCAACTGATAAAAATTTATATGTGATATATTTATTGGATTTATTCCTTGTCATGGTTCATGGAATACATGGATAACTATGGAAACCATCATCAGAGTATGTGGATAATAGGATTTGTGAAAACTATTCTTTGATGTTTGTCTATAGATTCATAAATGAAATCAAAAAGATTTATGAGGAAATATACCCTCAACTGTACCAGACCATTCATGACACTCATATGCCTTGGTTATCTAAGAACTAGAGAAAAAACATAGGTAAATGGGGGATTATTGGTATTACCCCAATTGCATAAATATCAAGATCCAAGGAATTAGGGAACCTCCTCTATTCTTACCATGACATGTCCCATATAAACTTTTAGAACAAAAGGTGGCCCATCAAGTGTATAGTAGCTTAGATGAGAAGCTTGGCCTTAAACATCAGGCCTATTATTTCAATACTTCTCTATGTATTTGGAAGATACATTTTGTGATAATGGCCCATTTCAACCAGGTTGGGAAGGTAAGATCCCATTAGAATCTAACAGTGGTCTAATTTAGGGAATGGGACCTTGAAAGAGAATCAAGAACTATTTTCAACTCCTCATGGAGAAGAAGGGGGTGACCATCATATAAGGTCACCAAGAATATGAGCATGATGTTATATTCATGAATAAATTAGATGACATAGAGGTATAGACTTAGATGAAGGACATTCAGATGTCCATGATAGTCACCTAGGCCATCTAGTATGACCCAAACATCACTAAAGAAAAATGAGATGTTAGATTTTGTCTATAAATCATGGAGTCATCAGTGGCCTAAAGCTCAACCTCAGGACTCAACAAGCCAAGTAAAAACTCTCTATCCTATAGTAGAAGAGTTAATGTACAAGAGAGAGAGTCTAGTGGCCAAAGGGAGGAAAATCCCCAAATTAGAAAATAAATTCTTAGAGGTCTCTGAGGTTCTCATATAGCTTCCAGACATCTAGTTGTTACTACCACAATTTTGGGTACATAAAATATAGTGGAGAAGACTACACCTCTTCCTTACTAGTAAGAGAGCACATTCTGTATAGAACCTTTACCTCCACTTACAAAGGTCTTTCAAGTAAGTCTCTCAGAGTTTATATAATTTATTTCCTTGTCTATTTCATCTTCTGCTCTTTATACATTGACATCTCAAGTAAGTGCACCTCCATCCATTACTACCAGTGATGGTACCTCCTCTCAAGCACTTTTTACCACATTAGGTTCCTTCTCATCCACATTTCCTTCCACCATTGTTGTTCCATTCCTCATTCATTCACCACCACTAGTAGTAGTAATTTATACTATGGTAACTCCTTAAATTGTTTCATCATCCCCCTCACCTCATATGTCCCCCATAGCCATTTACCAAAGGAAATATAAAGTCCTTCTAGCCTCCTCAAAATTTCAACAATTAGAGGAAAGACCAAAATTTGGTCTAACTACTATATAAGAATTCCTTGATGAGGAAAAGGCAAAAGAAGAGGAGCATGGACATGTGATATCCCTAATGGAGTATTCAACAGATGAATAAGAAGATGTAAAAATGATGAAGGGTTTAGATCTTGAATTGGGTAAGGAGAGAGTTCTAGATGATGAATAAGTACACTTAGAAAAATCCAAAACATTGAGCCTAGGAAGCCTTCAAGAAAAAGAAACTCAAGCTAGAGTCCTAAAACAACAAGTCCTCATTCAAGAATAAAGACAAAATATAAATGACGTAGTTTATTTTATTTATTTTTCTGTCACTATTGTAGATACTCAAGTTATAGATTTACCTTTAGGAATTCTAGGGCCATAATTTTTTAGTTCAGTTGATTATTTTATTCTTTCAACACTAAGATAAATAAAAACTCTAAAGAAAAGGGCCAATTTTGAGAATCTAGTTCAATTTCAATTTTCAATCCTTGAAAGCCACCACTCCCTCAAAAACCTTTATTTCAATTGGAGCTACCCATGCCACAATCCTCACCTATATAATTAGCCATCATGACAGTTGAAAAAATACCAATTCTAACTAGATATGTGGCTGAGGTCACCCCATGGAGAGAAGTCTTACCTGGGATAGAATTGTTTATCCACAATTACAATTTCCAGTTCATATAAGTCCTTCATTAGCACCTCCAACAATAAATCCTCCTATAATGACTCCTCCACCCTCTACCTTTGAAGATCCAAGTCCTACAAAAGGAGGGAAACTTATTATTTCCCAATAGATTAAATAGATGCAAGGCAAAAGGGATGAGAGAAAGAATCTAGTCATCACCACATTACCTACAGTCTTGACTTGGTTTGACAAAAAGAGTGGCACCACTCAGAGGGTGAGGAAGAGGAAGGAAGTAAATATATAATTTATTTCCCTTGGCTAAAAAAACAAAAGGAATCACAATGATACAATTGAGTACACAAAATATTTTTGTGCTTTTAAGGATTTAACTGGGGAGGCAATGAAAGAGATGTAAAGAATCAAGGAGGCACAATAGAGATTAATATAGAAAAAATTATTCATGCCCTCATGAAATTATTGACAACATATAGAGTGCAACTACCAAGATGTACAATATTATGAATACTATTCAAGTTTTTAAAGGAGAGAATCAATCAAAAATGACAAAGGTGTTTAAACTATGGTACCAACTAAAATAATATGAGAAAAGACTCACTTTTTTGATTCAATGTTTCAGCTAAGTTGAAATGTTGGTTCCTAATTTATTTTGCATATATATTGTAGTTTTAGTCTAGAAATTCTATTATGGGAAAACACTTTGTACATGGATGCTTTACATGGTTTTCCCCGTGATATTTATGAAGATGTAAATTTAGACTTATCTTGGAGGATGAGGCCTTCCCCTCCCCAAACTAATATATATTTATCCTCCCTATCCCAAAGGGATGAGAATTCTATGGATTATTCTATAGTTATTCTTGATGTGCAAATCTAATTCTTCTCTAAACTTATGAATCTTGTAATAAGCTCTATTATTCTGGTATCTTAGTCTCTTAGTTGTGTATGAGTTATCTTTTCAATATGTTTATTCATATTGTTCTATTACTAATTTTAATGTCTTTTACGTATTAATCATAACCCCCTTTGTAGATGCACAAACACAATATTACAAATATGACAACCTTTGATTTTATATGCTTAAGTTTATTGTATTCTTATTTCCTTAAAATCTTAGTTGTGCTTGATTTTTTTTAATGATTATAGCATCTTACAATATACATTGGTTCCTGATTGCTTGTTCAACCCCTAGTTCAAGAGTTGGCTTAGAAAGGTTTTATGTTGTTTGGTCCATAAGCCTTCTTTTCTCCCTTACTTTTCCCTCTTTTGATTTTTTATTTCCATATCTAACATAGTTGTACTTTTTATTTTTGGCCTATCTCATTTTAATAAATTTAACATATGTTGTATTTGAATTCAATATTTAATTGGTCTATTGTAGACCTAATTATCACCATTGTGCATTATAATTTGTATATTCTTAACCCTATCTACCCAAGTGGGATCCACATCCAGTTTAGAGTTAAAAAGGTTGTTGGTAGAGTTATTGAGAATGATAATGGAAAAAGCTTAGAAATATTTCTATCCATATCTATTTTCATATGACATCCTATATTGGTTCATTAGCTTATTTAAAAGGCATATTTCTTGAGAAAGTCTTTCTATTTTTCATCTAATTGATTTTAAAGCTATCTAATCTAGTTTTATATAGTTAATACAATCACCATTTTTATCTAATTAGTTTCAAACTCATGTCTAAATTGACATGTAGTGATCACTCTACATTTTTAGAGGAGCCATTAGATATCTAACACCTTTTTTAATTGCTATGACACCTATTTCAATCATGTACTCGGTAATTGAAACAAGTCATTATAAGATACAAACTACATTGTTGACAAAGATGACATGTCATTGAAATTTGGATGTGCATCTTCTTAGGCTTGTTTGAGTCCATCAACTAAAACATCTTATCATTTTTCCTCACCATGAAGAGTTTCACCACTTTCATGTTTTGTATGTTTATATCCTTCGCCACCCCTTTGTCATTGTTCATGCTCTATGTGAAACAAAATGTCTCCTCCCCACACATATTATTGTTAGGACATATAGAGGAACATACCTCCTCATTTTCCACCATCACTTCCACTATAAATATCAAATTATTATTGCTTAGTAATTCATGCACAAAAGGTGAGATGATGTCAATTTTCATGCCTTTTGAATGAATTACCATTTATAGTCCAGTTTGGAAATTCTCTAATTGTACCCCTTGTGCTTAGCATATTAGGAAGTGAGCAAAAATCCTAAGTTGGTAGGGTGTGTATAGGAAGAAGTACCCAATGATAGGGAACTCCTTCTTATACATCCTATAGCCTAGGATGTTTTCCCATGGCTTAAATTAATAGCTTATGGTTTATCACTTTGTAAAGGGATATGATATTGGTTTTTAAGCGTAAAAATCTAGATTACTAGTATTATAAGTTAAGGATGAGACAAGTTACTGTGGTTTTTAGATATACCTTTTGGTAAGCCTGTAACATCCTTAATTTAAGCCCTGTAAAAGTATGCAAAGACACCTTGAAAGGACATAAATCTGGTATGATGTGATTTTCTATATGTTCTTATAGTTTTCTTCTCAATTGAATTCGAATTTTGTGTCATTTTTGTTTTCCTAAGAGGTAACAGTTTATGTGATATTGGGCCTAGTAAAATACCTATGTAAATGTTGATGAAGACAATGGAAATCTAATTCTCGTTGACTTTATCAACTTTCACGTATCACATCCACAAGACTTACACTATATAAATTACGTGGAAATGTGTATGAGAGAAACTGAGATTGTTCTTTTGAAAAATCATGAGCAAGATTTCAAAAAAATTAAGATATATTATTTTTATTTATTAATATTACAAGATTTAACTTATTTCGATTATTTTAAGAATTAATATTTTAATTTTTTCCAATTTTTATTCAATCCATTAATTGTACATTATCTCTATATATTTTTTTACCATATGTACTAATGACTTTCTAGTATAAAATACAAATACAAAAAATACCAAACGGAATCTCAAATTATGAAAGCCTTCAACATATTTTAAAGGAAGTATTGGGAGAGCCGTGGCAGATTCTTGGCCACCAAAAAAACAAGAGACACTTACATCCACAGTTCTGTATATCGATAGCATTATCTTGTTTTTTAATTTGTTTTCAAATGCGCGCACCAACTTCATGTTTCCCACCAACCAACAAGTTTGTATTTTATTTTTAACGATCAAGTGGAAGTGGAAGTGGAAGTGGAAGTGGAAGTGGAAGTGGCGCATTCGAAAGAGCGGCAAGCAACTTTTCAGCCACACCAGATTCTATCCAGCGGCTAAGATTCGTCACTTCATTGGGCTTCTCTTTTGAGCTGGGGATAGCAGTGCAATTGGAAGCAATGTGTATTGGACTAAGGTAATCTCCTTTTATTTCTACTTATTTTGTGTATATACCCTATATCATAAATAAAATATATTGTATTTAAATAAAGTTTATAATATAAAATTCAATCCTCATTAAGTATTATAGAAAATATTTTATTAAAAAACTATATATTATGATGTATTGTATAGAAATAATTGTAACTAATTTATTTGAATAAATATATTGTTTATGAAGTGATCATATAATTATTTCAAATAAGTTTTGTGATGCAGTTTTAGTATTTAACTTTGAGACTTATTTATAGTTATATCAAAAAAATTATTTCTGATTTATACAGAATGTGATATTTGGAAAAGTTCTCATTGTTTGGAGAAATTAAGGAACATTTTTTCTCAGGGTTAAACTTCATCGAGTTTATGACACCTTTTATGGTGATATCCTAGAATCACCTCAAGGAACATTGGCAACCGTAACATAGTTTATAATTAATGAAACTCTTAAATAGAATTTGCACAAGAAGCATATGTATCAAGTATGCCCTTAACACTATTAAATACTTTCAAATTAAAAAAATCAATGAACTAGTACAAAATAATTTTATTCGTGAATAGATTATAAGCACATTCTTGTCTACAAGTCAATAGATCATCGAAAAATAATTATAATAGCAAATGTTATTCAAATGGAATACCTACACAATGAGAATATTACGCATTTTGATCTCAAATGTGACAACACCTTAGTCAACATCAAAGATCTACAACGTCCCATTTGTAAGGCATAAACACATTATTTGACCACTTCATCTACATTATGCTTGCAACAACAAAATGCATCTCATGAAATGTTATATGTTTCATATTCTGACACTCAAATCCTATTGAAGTTGCATAAAGCTTAAAGAGAAAAAGCCTCCCATTCATTGTAATAGAAAACTACAAACAACCATTACAAAATACATTTGGAATATGATATCAATAGTTTCAATAGAGTTGTAGAGAAATTCACAACTACAACATGCATTATTGCTTTTCAATCTTTATAAACAACACTCAAATATAATGAACTTTAAATATTGCTCCTAAAAACAAGTACTAAAGCCACATCATGACACTCATTAGTAAAATAATTATTTTAATAATTCTTTCCTTGTAAGTGTCATTTTACTAATTTTTTTAAAATAGATAATTAAGGGTTGAAGGGTCCCTCACCCACAAAAAGATTGAACAAAAACAACAATTCTTTACCTCGGATAAAAATCCATTAGGGAACAAAACTATCAAAGCCTACCTAAACTAGCCTTGAATCACCAAAGGGAGGATAGTCAACCCTGAAAGATCCCATAATGGCCTCTTTTTCCCTCATTTGAGGTGAGAGTGAAGCCTCCTAGTAGGAGAAATCGATGATAACCTCCCTTTAAAAAAAAAAAAAAAAAAAACTATAGTCCACTCATCCATAGTAGCAAATATATCATAATCCTCAAATGAACAAGCGGGATTCCCATTTTGAGGAACATCTACAGTACCATCCTTACCAATTTTATCTGAAACTATCAGAACATTGACCTTCTTAGCCACACTGAAGTTCCCACTAATTGTCAAAGCTGAGCTTTCCACCTTTGAGTAAGTGTCTTGAGGAACCCCATTAGGCATTTCAATAGAAGGAGCACTTGAGATAGGACCTTGAGGATCCACCTTGGGAGAATAGGAAACACAAATATTGATAGATGAAGATTAAGGGAAAAGAGGGGCAACCAAGAGGGGTTCAACTCCAACATATTTACACTACGAAGATGATACTTTTTACTTTACAGAAGAACAAGAGGAAGCCAAATATCATTGAACAAAGCACCTACAACATCTGAAGGGAAGTCCCTCATACTCAAGGGATTGAGACCAACATTGGTCATTTATTCCTAATTCAATAGACACAGGGAGATCCTGTAATAAATCTAAGAAAACCAAAATCCATGCATATGTTATGTGAGAAAAGATGGATGTAGAGGCATCAATTGCCAACAATTTTTTGAGAGAACCCCCAATGGCTGAAAAGTAGGATTCAACCCAAAAATAGAATGGAAGATAGGGTGACCAAACGCAAATAGGTATGACTTCAAATTTTTACACAAGGGATTGAAAGAAGGGCTCCAAGGTTTCAGAAGGAGAAGATGTTGATCCTAGGACCATGTATTTTCTAAAGCCACTTTATTCTAATTAGCCAAGGAATCAAAAACTACAATAGAAAATCCCCTAGTGCATGGATAAATCTCAAAATTTTCTTCCAATAAAGGTTGCAATGATTCCATGATCCACTAATGAAGGGCCAAGAGGATCAACTAGAAATTGTTGAACCTAAAAATTAAACCATTCTTCATTTCTAATGACTTATCCCAAAGTGTCATTTTTGAAAGACACCACTAGAATGGTATTAGCCAAAGCAAGGGGCTTAACATTATGTAAATCAACATACTTCCCATATGAAACAATATGAGTAAAGGATTTGGGCTTAGCCATCCCAACTTCCTCTAGGGCAGAACCAACATACCCAATACTATCCAAAGGAGAATAACCAGAAGCATAAAATAGCTTGTTGAGAAAAACATCCCTTGAGACTTGCTCCTATATAAACCCTAGATCGATCTTTGATCTCTCCCCACCAATGATCGATGATGGGATCTTACTAACCCTAAATTCCACAAAGGGACAAATAGGAGCAAGGGGAGAGAGAGGCGAAAGAACCATCTGCCCAAAAGGAATAAATGCAGAGGAAGAATGAGTGGCAAGGGAGCCTAGCAAAGGAGACAACATGGCTGAAAGGGAGCATAGGGAACTAGAGATCTCTAGGATGCTCATTTTTTATCAAAAAATAATCATTTTACTATTTTTAGTTTACATAAAAATGTTTCATTTAAGATAACTTATAATATATATTATTGTTGTGAAAAAAATAATATTGTTTTTGTTCATGATTGAAAAGCAATTTAATAATTTGTATGCATAGACATATACAATCATCTCTTATGTATGATGTATTGAGAAATTATGTGCCTAAAATATCAATTAAAATTTATTTATTACTTCAATCAAGGAAATTTAATAGTGTTAATTAATTTATTTTATTTTATTGGATATTATTGATTTGAATTTTTATTTCCATCAAAAGGGTTGTAGTATAATTGGTGAGGATGATGGTTTCTTATATCCATCCACCAAGGTATGAATCCCTCTAAATACCCAATACAAAGAGTCAAGTGGTTAAGGCCAGGGTCATGCCTTGTGTGATTTTGTCGATGTGGATGCCCCTTACTTGTCATTGCTTAACTAAAGGATCTCACTAATTTAGATGTATACTTACTCAACATTGTAAATATGCTATATGTTTATTTAAGAAATTTGGGAAAAGTTGTCAACATTCTATGTAATTCAGTGATTCCATGTAATACCTTTAGACATATCAAAAACATTTGTTTGGATTAAGGTAAACCCACCTTTGACTAGTGTGGAACCCACCCAAGACACAATGGGAAGCTCATGTTTCCCTTTGAAGGAGAAAAAAAATGCCATAAGAACACCCAATAAAAAAACTAGGGCATAACATACTTGACTTAGAGAGGACATAACAACCACAAGACCAAAGAGACAAAGCCAAACAAAACTAGGAAAAAGAAATATATTGACAAGGCAAAAGAGAACAGCCATATTAAAAAATATTGAGGAACACCAAAGGCTCTAGCGGGGGTTCTTCCCCAACTTCCCCCTGGTCTTATAACCAGGTCCATCTTTGACCTTAGATTTAAGGCCTAGGGATCTAGATGGGGTATGAACACTCTTTGGGGTTGTCACAGGAGAATTGATCAGTCTATAATGCTTCTTTGAATAACCCATAAATAAAATATATTCTAGTTCTTCCATTTTTTATGTGGGGTGTCATAAGTGGAAACAAGGCCCTCCTTCATTGCCAAGCTTGATTTAGGAAATAGGCCACCTCAAATTTCATTAACAAGACTTTTCATTGCCCTCAATTCTAGGTCCTTACTCTTAAGCTCCAACTCAAGTGAGCTAAGTATTTATCTATGTCAACAAGTCTCAAATCCATCTATAATCTCTTGTATTGG
Organism: Torreya grandis; assembly: GCA_037957365.1. Classification (NCBI taxonomy): domain Eukaryota; kingdom Viridiplantae; phylum Streptophyta; class Pinopsida; order Cupressales; family Taxaceae; genus Torreya; species Torreya grandis. The sequence continues at coordinate 4,161,545 of JARHVA010000925.1, read as the reverse complement.
GTCATCTGAGGCATCCAGAGCTGAGGCTAAGAGTTTTGATATGGGTTTGTCTAGTGCCTAGGTCCCAGTTTCCACTTCCTCTAGTTCCTCTAACTCCTTGACTTCTAGATTCAGTTTCATCCTCAGCTTATCAGCTTTGGCCTCAACCTTAGAATGTTTCTTACCCTTATTTGACACTAACCTAAAACCTAGTGTTAGTGACATTTCCTTGCTAATCACCAGAGTGGAATTTTTGAATAGCATGAGAATAAGGGTTTGGTGTGCAATGAAGACCTCGTTATTGCCTAGGAAGGCAACAACTGAGTCCTTAAGGTAATGTAATATAAAAAATGGAAGTTTGGTTTTGTAAACATCCTTAAAGTGATTCATGATCATAAAATGATGTGACCTGATCAAGTTTAATTTGGAATTCAAGGTAAGATACAACATTACCTATTTGTAGACTTCAAGCCAGGCTTCTAGGAGATCAACACACTGAAATCTCTTGGTGATATTTTTAGCCATTTCAGGGAAGTTAAAAAATTTAGTGACCCATTCATATTTCATATGTTTTTCTTTATAATACTTCAGGTCATGGATAACCAACTCTGTAGCTTGATTAATAGACTCCTTAAAAACTTTGAATCTCATGCATCTTATAATAAATAGTCTATCCTTCCATGTTGTGGTGGACTCCTTGGACAGTGGTGGGTCATTCTTGGCTAATTTTAAAATGAATTGGGTCTGGCCACCACTCTCAATAATACCCCACACCAGATGATTATTGTTCATGATTTCAAAACATGACTTGGGTTTAGTTCTCCTAAGCCCCAACTTGAATCTATCTCCCTCATGAGAGTCATGTTCGGTCCCCTAAGATTCTTCCATAAAAGCCATACAAATAGAGATAATGAAGGTAAAACATGATGTACCACACACAGATAAAAGGGTGATGAGGTGAAAATTAAATCTACAAGAACACTTAAAATAAAATGGGAGAGGCATAAATAAATGCATAATAGTGAAAATAATCATAACTCGATCACTAATCGGAGAGAGATCCTAAGTAAGTGAGGTAATTATGAAATCCTACCTAGGGAAGGGGTGAAATGTCATTTTAGGACATGGGATGATTAGATGGAAACAAAACTACCATGAGGGAAAGAGACAAGGGCAATAAAAAGAAAAATTATTAAGAGAAATGATCAAATCTAATCTGCCAAAAGTGGATACTTTTCATACATAGAGATGAAATAAATAATAATATAAACTTCCCATAAGAATGGTCAAATTAACAAGACAAATTCCATAAAATTAAAACACATATAATAATTGGTGCAAGGATAAGAAAAATAAATCCAAGAAGAGAAAAATAACACACTAAAATAGGAAAAAGAGGTACAAGGTTTCCAAAGGAGGATAACCTCTCAAAATTTACACAAGGATAGCCTGTAGGTGCATAAATCCCTAGCTAGATCAGGACCTAAGCCAAATCTTATACATCCATAAAGAGAAAGGAAAGAATGGGGCCCATTAATAAATATGTGATTTCATCTTTAACGGGGTAATTTGGGTATCCTTCATGATTTCCTCTTCTATCTCTTACACCCTCTTATTGCAAGTGGGTAGGCCCCCTCTTAGCTTCTTTTCAATGCCATAATCAACTTTTGCCTTTCCCTTACACAACTTCATTTGTTGGTACTAGGATCCTGATGGTGGAAAAATGTCCCATTCCTCCTTTTGTTATGGAGCATGTTTAGAAGACTTAGAAGTATTTGTTATTTCCCATATTAAAACTATTTTTGGCATAATTTATGTTAAATTTTAATGAAATTTTTCAATAACATATAACAACAAATCAAATTTTTTAAGGCACCTTATTGTGTGTACTAAAATATGTGGCTCTTGATTAAACATTTAAAATTAATTTATTCATGTGACTCCCATTCCCATAGGGTTATATGAATTTAAATTTTAAATTTTTACTATTTATGAGGATATTGATGGATTCTCCATCCTTTGTGAAACAATTTAATTTAATCATAGTTGGATTATGAATTAGCATTGTTAGTACATGTCTGTCAAGTACTATCATAATCACCTTTGGTTATTATTTTCATGTGAGTGCAATCAATAGCCAAAGGTAATTTATGTTGCCATAAAAATTAAAGCAATTTATAATGTTATCCATTTTTTTATTATTTCAACTAGTTGTTGTTAATGAATGAATATATTTGGCATGTAGTGGCCAATCAAAAAACACATGAACTTCATCAAACTTATAGCCAAGTAATTATAATAATGTTTCATGAAATAGAAAGAGTATCATGTTTAATCTTTCTCATAGACAAGTTTAAATTTTGGTTGCATATGACCACATTAGTGACATGGTCTACGTGTCTTCAACTAGAGAAACAAACACATGTGTTTGTTATTATTGTTGCCACACCTTCTACTTGGCTAAAAAGTAACCAATTTTGAAAATGCAGATAGTCATACAACCTATTCTATTGAAAAAATTATAAAATTTACAATTTTCTACACCACTTTCCTCACTGCTCCCTACATAACTATCATAGTTAACATGTTTATATTTTACCTATTATAGTTGATTGATATACTATTAATAGAAAAAACACTATTACTATTAGTATTGTTCATTTTTCCTTTTATGAATGTCTAAAATATACTCATTCTTCAAATTATTAATATCCTTTTAAAATATCTAGAAAGATTGAATTAAATAATGGTAAGAGATGAATTGATGTCATTTTCAACAAAAAAATCTAGCATAGATGTTTTTCATCTTGGAAGTGAATTACTAATACCTATTTCTGAAATAAAATCTAACATTTAATTTCTTTAACTCAACTAGATAACCAAGCTTCTTGACACATAGATTTTTTTGGGTATAACTACTCTTTATGCATTTGCAAAAGCATAGAGGGAAGAATGGTAATCACAACACAATCCCTAAACCTAAAGGCTACCAGAAAACAATTTTTATTTTGGGTAATCTATTGCTATAACAAACTGCATATGGGTTACATTGTGTAATCCCTACCCTTTTTTTCCCTCAACAGCTCACTTTCCATAGTGATAGCATACAAACCATCGCAATAGTATAATAAACCATTTATTTCACATTGAGGTACAATCATAGTTCCTTTGTTTTGACTCATTTCCTAGACTAGAGTAGCATGGGATGCACAAATAAACAATCACATATGCATTCAAAGATAGACTCTCCCCGTAGCATTTACAAGTTAAAAATCATTGTCAAAATTCTAAAGCATAGATATCGTGATATGTTTAAATCTAACACTGAAATTTCATGTATGTTAGAAAAGACTTGTTCATAGTTATGGAGAATTTTATAGCAAAATTTTGAGTTTATAAATTCTTTTATATTAACCAATGTGAAGCTTCCCTATTATTTTATTTAGTTGTTTTTTTAAGTTTGATTTTCTTTAAAAATGTTAGTTCAATTTTTTAATTCATTTAATTTCTTATCTATTTTAATTTTTTATCCATTTATTTTATTTTTGTCTTTTTTTAATTTCTTAAACAATTTTATTCAATAAAATTAAATAAAAATTTTCCTTAATTTTTAAGTGTGTCCTAATGATGTAAAAACCTCTAAGGTATTATATGCAAACTTGTAACATGCAAAAAAGATACCTAGTTAACTACATTGAACATATTCATTTTTAATGTATACGTATTTGTATACAACTAAATTTGTTCACTTCATTTATAGTCACTAAAATTTTTATTAGTTGACACTAATTTTGCTTATCTTTTTTAATTTCATCTTAATATCACCTCTTCTAGTCATTTATTTAATATCCTCCTTCATTATTCTTTAGTCACTAACCTTATATTATCCCCACCAATCTATTAATTCCTCTAATCAAGTCTTATCTACTAACTAATCCCACTTATCCATTATTTGGGAATTTAAAATTCCCATGACCCACCTACCCACCTACCCTAAAATATTCCTAGGATCTCCTACATCCCTAGTCCCTAATCACCTATCTAACCACTTACTAATCTTGCTTAGCTGCTAATAGATTCTATAATTCTCCAATTCTAGAATCATCTCTATCTTATCCCCTTTCTCTGTATAAACCTCTATTCTAGAGGCTTACAAGGAATTTTAAGTTCTTTAGATAATCCTCCACTATTGATCCTCCTAACCCAACTTTGAATATTGGCCATTGATATTCCCTCCATGGCCTATTTAAACAAGCCACTCCTCCATGTCTAAAATTACTACAAGTGAACTATAGAATCCATGACTAATCCATGCTAAAATATTCCATCAACATAGCCTTTTGATCAAGTCTTCAATCTATCATCATGTTGAAAGTCTGAGTATTTGGTAACCAATATTAATCCATAGTTAATTAATCTTTCTTTGTTTGAATCTTGATTGGGAATACTTAGCTGTAGGTTATAATGTTGTTTTGAATGTTTCATTTGATTACATTTTAATCTAGTGGTTCTCGATTTCAATGGTATATTGTAGATTTGGGCATTTTGGTTAAATTACATAATCAAATCTCTATTGCTCAAATTTATCATCTCAAAGTATCAACCAAAATTGTTTGAATGTAGAAGTATGAAAACTAAGTGTTTATTTTTTTTATAACATTCTTTACATGAATCAAGCTTGAAATATATACAACAAGAAAACATGAAGTAAAAATACATGGGGTGTAAACCAATTCTAGTGTTTGATAGAAATATTTCCAAAATAGGTGACTCATAGGTTGGACATGTTAACCTCCATAAATTCCATGTTAGATTGCATGTAGAGAATAAAAGTGCATTAATTGTTCCATTTCTCCAAAATGGCCTTCCCCAAGTATCTACCTTTCCATCATCTATGCAATGTTAAAACCTAATGTTTACTTGTGCATCAAATTACCACTCCCAGACTAGACAAATAAAACCAAACGATGGGGAACTGATGTCTACAATTGATGGATAATCCATGTGAATGACTATGAGAATCCCATTACATGAAACTTATGTCAGGATGACTACCTCCTGTGATAAAAAATATTAGGATGCAAAGAAAAATAAATTTATGGCAATGATAAACAAATCATCTCTAAAGGATAAGAGGCTCCATATCTTACAATTACCAGTTAACTTATTTAGGTTAGACTTTAAAGAGGAGGTTTCATATATCATCACTCTCATTAACTATGTAGCAGGTACTGAAAATACTCAAAAATTCTCCCTATGGATGTTCATGCCAATCCATATTATCTGTGCTTAAAAATAATTCATAGATTGGGGAAAAGTGATCAGTGACTCCCTGCACTACTAATTGGTGAATGTAAATTACATGAACCAATTTTTCATGACTTTGTATTTGGTATATACATTAACATTTCTGAGGATGTATCCTAGGCTATCACTCTAAGGTGACATTATTATCGCTACCCAAGTGTACACAACTAAATTTGGTAGAGAGTGATAAACACTTCAAGAGAGTAAATTATGTATTAATAATGCGAGCAATACAAACTCTGAATGAGGACTAGGAAAGAAGAATAAGCAAAGAAGTAACTACTTTAATTAACCAATATAATATTTACTACATTTAGTTATATAAATTTACATACATTAGGGTTGGAGGATTTAAAATATATCCTCTATAGCTACCACAATTAGCAAACAAAAAAAATTGTACTGATAGAGCTATGTAGGCATTAGATGTAATCCAAAAATTCTAGAAAGACAAGGACACAAGACATGATTTCTTCCCAATTTCATTATCTCATTTTCATGTGAAACATTTTTTGATGTGGCAAACATTGAATTAACAATATCTCAGTTCAACCTCCATTCTTATCCCAACATATGTTTTTGACACTAAAAACTTTGTGAAAATAAATTAAAGCATTGTCCCTAGATACAAGCACACACCTCATTTAGAAGACTATTGGGTAGACTGTATAGATGAATATGAAGTGGTCAAAATAAGTTAGAGTAGAATAACTATTAATAAAATTAAAGCCTACATAATTAATGGGTTTCTAATGGTATGGTTGATGACATGATAGATATGATTGACCATCAATATGCTAAGAAAGGTGAAATTGCACTTTTTCCACCCATGCAATGGTCAATAAGGGAAATAACGAACACAAAAGGTTGAACCACAATAGTGTTGGTGAGAACCCACAAATGGTTACATAACAAATTTTAAAAAACTGTTGCAGAGAATAGACCCAACATAGCAAATCCTATGGTACCTCCAAATCAAGGGCTATCATGAATTCAAAAACATAAAGACATTGAAGCCTATCATACTACCATGGGAAAATTATATGGATATTTCTATGAATAAATTCAAATAAATCAATTATGTTAGACATGAAAATTAGACCAAAAAAACATAGTCATTCCCAATTCCTTTTTGCCTATTACCGCTCTAAATAACTCTTCTTCATGGACCCTCTGATTCTTTCCATATGTGCAAAAAATGTATTTGTTATTTTGGTAAAACCCTGTTCTCCTTTTGTCTATGAAAAAAATGTAAAAAATATAACATAACAATTTACGGTGTATGAAAATCTATATCGAATATAAAATACCACCTCACTTTTGTTTGCTTATGCTTTGTTATGCAATTTATATTTTTAGCATTTTCTGAAACAAAAATCCATGGGAGATTGCTAACATTAACCCTTACAACTTTCCATAGTGATTTTTGCAAATTGCTTTCCATGATTCTAATATTTTTATTAGATTACCAATATTAAATTATCTAGGGTAGAAGAAAACCATCACCTTGCCCTATACAAATTTTTTTTGACCACTGCAATTTCGAATTTTGTAGTTTATTTTCTTGATTTTAATAAACCATTTTCAAAAAATTATTTAAACCATTCACCATGTTCTGAGGCTTATTGCACTCTATGATTTTTTTCCCTTGAATTGACAATTAAGACCTTTATTAGAGAGTTATTGACCTATACTATAAACATTCCCTGAGCCTATGATAGGTACTAAATCTGCAACACAACCCTTGTTGTTAAATCAATTTTTTTTAAAATTAGTAAAATATTTGATAGGATGTTTTCATTTATATGATGTAAATAAGCATGGACCATATTATTCCTAGTACTTAGGTTACCTCTCTTGTATGTGCTTAAAAATAAAATTTTTCCTGGTAACCACTTTTTTCACCTTACACATAAGAGATTAGAAGAATTTATGTTAAAATATTTCTTAGTATCTATCACAAGCCTAGGTAGTATTGTTTTGGCCCATGGATATTAAACTGTGCTGACCATTTTTGACTACCAATAGGAATTTGCTGCTAGTTATAAATGAAAACCATTTCATAATGTTTGGTGAAATCTATGAATAATTTATTATTTTTGCCCATTATAGTTAATGAGTGAATAAATATTCCTTTGAAAATGAATCAAAGAACATAATAAAAACATTTTAGGAGAGTAATGAAAATTTCAAATGAAGACATTTACCAAGGTCTACCTTAGTGTGTTAAATGTAGGTGTTATTTTGCTTCACCCTATAAGGCCACATGTTCATTTCTTGGTAGTAGTGTGGTAAGGACAAATTTTTTGATATTTTATTGTCTACATGAGAAGAAGAGCACTAAATTGAAGAAAAAATAGATAGGGACTTCTCACTATAATTTTTACAACATCAAACCCTTGGATAGAGATCTAAAACTTCACATAAAATCTTACTAATATGCCTCTAATTCGAACAATAATTTTTTTAAAAAATCTAAACTAAGTAGTGTCCTTTATGATTTACTCCATAGTGGATGACCAGAGAGGTCAAACCTAGAGATACAATTCTAAGGGTGACAAAGAATGCATCACATCAATTATTTTGATTTCTTTATTCCATCTGAGGCAATGACCTGGTAAAATTTGTAATTCACCTTTGATTTTGTTGATTCATGTTTTTTTGTTATTGCTGATTTTTTATTAGGGAATTGAAGATAGATGATTATTAACCATGATTATTATTTTTTTAATATAATTGTTTTAGTAACCACTATGGAAAGTGGAAGAAGATTACCAGAGTTCTTTGGCTTGGATGAAAGCACAATTTCATGAACATTGATGTATGCAATTGCCACCAAATATGTTACAATTCATTGTAATTTTAAATTGGTTGCAACTCCCAAAATTATATTTAAAACTAATCTAATGGAAATTTTCATCAATATTTTGTTAATGAAGAGCCTTAACATTAATATGATAATCATAGATTATTTTATGCCTGAGATGACTGGCTATGACTTGCTCAATAAAATCAAGGTATTTACAATTTTGAAATACCTTTAAAGGAAACAACATCTTTAGAAATGTTTTAAATTTGTTGATTTTGTTTTCATCCCTTTTAGGAGTCCTCAACACTAAATGAGATGCTTGCAGTCATCATGTCTTCTAAAAATGTTCTAGCTCGAATTGAAAGGTAAGAGCTAAAAAAAAAATCTTTATTCTTTTTAGTCTTGTCAAACTACTTTGTCAAGGGGAAATCACCTATTCATGTTAGCTTCTTCTATTGAGATACATGGCATGAAAAAATAATACTGTATAAAAAATAGTGTAACCTAAAATAAATTATAAAATTACTTTTATTATTCTTTTACGTGATTTGGGAAAGAACATTTTACACGTGGATTATCTAACCTTTCTATCAATGAGTTCTCATTGACGTATTATTAATTTATGATAAAAGGACTTCTTAAATTTGTAATTATCAAATTTTTAATCAATTTGTTATTATCATATTTTTTATCAGTTCTAATCAATCTTCATAGGATATTATTAGACTATGTTGGAAATATCATGGTGGCTAATAGTTTGTAGCCATTTTAAGATTTTTTAATATCTTAGATGTTTTACTCCCTTAGATATGGATATTTCATTTTGCCATATGTTAGGACTTGGAATATTTTACATATGTCTCTATTTTTTTCTTTGGTATAGAGGATTCATTACTTTATGACTTGTTATAATAGTATATAGGACAAAAAGCTTGTGTTACACTAGTTTTACAATGCCCATTTCACATGGCACCCTTTTAATATTAGCTTATTATTTTCTCAATGGTAGGTACTAAATTTGAATCACAATAATTATTTATAATATGAATGCATATCTTAAATTACTAATTCTTCATTTTATTTCTTGAAGGGTAATTATATGGGTTTCTATCTAATATACCTATGAATGACACTAAATATTTTTAGAAGATAATTTTACATGTTTATAAAAATTATTTGATAAGTTATGCATGTGAAACACTTAAATTGAGATAATATCTACATAGCAAGTCAAATATTTGTATTTTTTTTTTGAGAATGAGTTATTTTATTCAAAGATCCCAAGAATTGATTATTTCTCTAGATAGATTATGGAAACTTTTGTATGGTTTCCTTAACCTCCAAAGGTATTATTTGTTCCTATTAGCAATAAAGTGAATTGTATGAAAAAAAAATTAATCAAAAAAATAAGGTTATGGAGTCAACCACCCATTTTATTTACATCAATAAAAAAATCTTATAATCTATGAAAGGGCTCAAAAAATATCTTTTACCAACAAATCCCATTGGACCCAAAAAAACATATACCATATCTTCTGCAACCATAGGTTGTATAAATTTTATAACTTACATATATAAATTTAATAGGAATCAACATACACACAAAAAGGACTAAAGTATCATGGTCAATTCCCATCTAAGTCCATAAAAAGGACTATATGTTTCATGACCACTTCCTATTCAATTTCGAGGGTTTTCACATGTTACATCTAAACCTAAATTGAAGATTTCATATATAACCTAATTAAACCCATGCCCATTAATCATAAAAAATTATTCAATCCCAACCATATTTTATTGGGAAAGAAGAAAGCAGTATAAAATCCATTTCAAGTATATTTGTTTGGCATACTAGGTAGAAAGCTCTACAATCACCTGTATTATTTTTTCCTCTTCTATTTTCTCCCCTACTTCATTTATTTATTTAATTATGGCATATTATATCTATTTTAATGTCTGGAGATACTTTTGTTTTTGTAAGGTATCTCCTACTAAGTCTATTTTTTTTAGTTCTTAGCTATGTCTAATGGATTTGTCTTAGTATCTCCTTATCTTTAGGAGATATAGTTGTTCCCTTTGTTTCCTTCTTTAATATCTATTCTTGGTGTTTTTACATAGTCATATGATTTTTTATATTTTTATATTTTATTTATATTATTGTTTCATGTAATGATGCATACAACCGTCCTATTATAGAATCAATCTAACTATCTTGTGATGTCATTCCATATCTACATTATCATACATCTTCCTTTAGCTTAGTATATGTGTTTTCTTTGTACACATCCCTATTAGTGTAGCCATATCAAGAACTAACTCTATGATATCCTTTCCTTTCCCCATCCATGTTATTAATTCTCTTTCTTTTGATGATTCTACTTTAGAATAAGAAACTAGTGTTTTCCGGCCTTTCTCTTTTTATTAATAACCTTCTATTTGTTATTACCCTTTCTTACGATCTATAATGAAGTGCTCCTTTTTCTTCTTGCACTAATTTGTAATAATGTTTCGCATACTTCCATAGATGATGTGATAAAGTCTTTTTGATCTTATTATATTTATTTTTTATTTGTATCACTTTAGAATCCCCACCCCTATTTTAGATATAATTTCCCTCAAAGAGTATGGGGGAATGCCTTTATTCACCATTTCTTCTTATTTCAATACCTTACTAGTAGTGGAGTATTTGAATACAAAAGAGGTAGTTTCCTTCTCTTGTTTATGAATCTAGGGATATGATATGGGAGTTTCCTTATGAAACTGTGATGACCGACATAATGTGGGGATTATATTAGAATGGATTACAAGTAATTCTACTTGTGTTGTATCCTATATTTTAACTATAATGGGTATTTATACTATAGGTGTGCACCTTCTACAGTGGGTTTGGATCTAGACCCTACTTCACTAAAAAATTGGGCTATTATGGGATCCTATGATAACCCTCTAGCTCTTATTATTACCATTTCAACTTGTTCATATGTGACCTCATAAGGGAGGGGGAAAAGTGGTGATTCATTTTAAGAAAAGGGTTCAAATTAAATATTATCAACATCAACTATGAATTTTATTTCAATTTTTTTTTTATATATTCCTAGGGAGATTCTAAATCTCCCAACTACCATGTTTCTAATCATTCTCTTCCATGAAATTAAATGTCCTACTTATTCCTTTGTTGATTATATGGATTATAATATCACCTTGATTTTTTCTCTTACTAGGATATTAGTACCCCATTAAACTAAAACTCGATGTTATGGAATAGTTTGTGTGAAGGTCTAAGAGACCCATAATAATATTCATATGTACCTTAATTTATCTTGTGGATATTTTCTTGGTATTTCTCACACAATGAAGTAGCAAGGTCATATTTCATATGAGTGATGAATATGTCCCAAGAAATTTGAATTCTTTAAATCAAAGAATGTTCATAGTTAGTGAAATTAACTTTCATTGACTAGTTTATTGTATACTAAACCCTAAGTTCCTAATTCCTTAGATGGAGAGTGCACATTTGTTTAGAACTATGCATGTTGATTGTACCATTAATTTTGTGATAGCTAATTTATTATTATCATATTTATGGGATGTGTGATCCTAGTTCAATAATCCAATCACTATATGAATGGTCATCATTATAATGTGGTATGGTCAATCCAAATATATGATTATTCCATATTCTATACTCATTATTACCCTAGATGTACCCACCGTGAGTCCAAATTATCAAAACCATATACAAACATCTAATTGCATCCTTAAAATGATGTTATACTTTTACATATATTCAAGCTGTTATGTTTGTAGATTTTATTGCACCATTTCCATCCAGTCTATCTCCATAACTCGATGGCCTATCTCCACCAAATTGGAATAGATATATTTGTGGATGTGTTCATAGTAGGTTTCTAAAGGTATAACACTTGAAAATTCACCATGGGGATATGAAATTCTAATTTCAGGGAATGTCTCTTATATTTTGGCCCCTTAATTATTTTTGCGCTAACAACTTGGGGCACCTCCATCTCTTATTTCACTATAGCCAAGAAATCTAGGTTGTGTGTTTCACATGAAATTTAAGAAAAGTTTCATTATCATAGGGTTTTTTTGTTTAACCCTTTAGTTAAACCCATGTTTTATAGTTTATTTAATCTGGTCATTTAACTAATTTAAATATTGTAGCTATCTTTATCTGCATTAATTGTTTTTTTGTTATTTTCACCTAAATTCCTTCCTAATTATTTTAATTATTTTACTTTTTCCTCTTTGTTCATTTACTTTCATCCTTATTTATTACGTCATCCTTATTATATTAATTATTTTTTAGTTTCCGCCAAACACCCATTTTTGTTCATTTTAGTTGTGTTTGAAACTAATCCATGAATTTCTTCCTTGTGTGAAAATAAATGTAACTACACTTTTTACTCCAATCTCATTTTCTTCACCATTGTTTCACTTCTATTTCCACAGAAAAAAAAGGGATCCTATTTAAATCTTCTTATCTCCTTACCTAAATGTATTTTTCCTTGGGGTTATTAATCTTTTTTCAAAAAAAATATGTTTTTCAAAGTTGTTTTCTATTTCTGTACTCCCCCCCCCCCACCAGTAATATATTTTCAAAACTATATATATATATATATATATATATATATATATATATATATATATATATCACCCCAAAAAAAAATTCCCACTCTTATTGTGAAAGGGTAATGCAATAGACAACCTAAAAATTAAGACATTTGGTATAAGACACAAGAGTGTATTTACTTGACTCACCCAACTATAATTATAGGACAATGTTACCCTTTATCTAATTACCCATTTATTACAACATTTCACCTTAGTGGTTTGTAGTCTATGGTTATAAGTGGACTTCATTCACAAACACATTCATCAATGTTCTAGTAAGTTTTTTCAAAATTATTGCTCGTGAATCCAATATTTATTTAATAATGTATGGCCCTAGCCTTATTATCTTTAGTTAACTTGAATTTTATATTTTATATCATAAAATAAAAGAATATTGTGAATCTAAAATTATTCTATCTTAATTTGTATGTCATGCCTTGATTTTTGGTCTTCTTTATCTTGAGTTTGATTATGAACTACTAATAATATTTTCTCATTTAGTTTTTCCAATTCTATAAATCTTTATTTCAATGATTATTTTTCATTAAACCTATATGTTACCATTATTATTAAACTTGGTATTATACATCATATAGGAACCATGGATTCCAATCCATATACTAATTTAAATGGGTATTATTTAGTTATCCATTTGTATATGATGTGATAAGCCAAAAACACCACATGTATCGTTATGTCCCAATCAATAACCTTTATGTTACATACCTTAATTAATAACCTTTCCAAACCCTTATTGAATGCCTCTATCATACCATTCGCCTAAAGATGGTACGAATTAATTAGATTTTTTTGGATCAATTAATGTTTTAGTAACTCCAAAATGATATTATTGATAGAATGTTTTCCCTAATAAATCATTATAATGAGTGGGCATCCAAACTATGTAATAATATTATCATATAATAACTTGGTAATAATTTTAGAAATGAATTCTTTAGTAGATATACATTCAATCCATATGGTTAAATATTATGTATGAGTGATGATAAATCTTGTGTTACTTTTATACACATTTGGTATGATAGGACCATAACTTCAATAGCTCATTTTTCAAATAGAGCTAATGATAATATTGGCCATAGTGGCATTTCATCTCACACATTGGGTTTACCTACACTTTTGCATATGTCTTAGTTTTCTTTCATTTTTAAGGTCATTCTTATACATTGGTGGCCACCATAGGCCAACTATAATTATTTTTTTTACCGATACCTTCCCCTAAATTATGCCCACCTACTATTCCATCATGTGTTTCTCTTATTATATTTTCCATTTCATGGAGTAAGGTAACCCTTCTCAAAATGTCATCCCTTTATTTTTTGCATAAAGCTCCCTTAATCAATGTAAATAGAAATATGTGTATCATTAGTATCATATAGTCTATAGTACTATACTCATTCAAAAAATATTCTTGGAAATAAATTGAGCAATGTGTGCCATATATTTAGAGATAACCTCAATGTAAAAATGATGACCTCCTAGGAACTCAATGTCGATTGGGCATACATACTCTCCTATTATATTTTTTGATAAATAATGACCATTGTTTATTATTCTAGGTTTTACTATGATTTTGTATTCAAATTCTTGAAATAACATTAACCAACAACATATCCTCCCTTTCTATGAATGGTCTATTGATGAGTTATTTTAGAGGTTCATGATCAATGAAAAATATAAATGGGGTAGCCAGTAAATAATGATATTTTTTTAATACTATATAGACCATGGATAATGCTTATCTATCCATATTGGAGTAATTAATCTCATCTTTTTCTATCTTCCTAAGTGTAAAAAACTCATGTTGGTCAATGTTATCATGAGGCTATGTTAATACCAATCCTATTGCTATACCTAATGCATCTACGTGGACACAAAATGGAACTTTCCAATCAAAGAATACTAATATTGGTGCATTTATAATTATGTTATTTATTTGATCAAATGATTCTTAATAGTATTTTGACCATTTTAGGGATTACTTATTTATTATCCCCATCAAATCTTCTATTAGTGCACTAATTTCTACATAATTCCTAATGAATATATGGTGCAAGGTTTTTTTAGTGGTGAATCTTCATTAATAATGAATATTTCATTTTTTTTAATTTGGATTTGGTGGTTTTTCAAACTAGCAAAGAACATTGGATCCCATAAAAATTTGGGTTATAAATGAGATTTAGAGGCCAGATCACCTATCATTGATAACTAATTTCACATTTGTGACTATAAATTTCCATGGCATCAAATGAAATTCAACTCTATTTTGACAACATATGTTATACACTATATATCTAATATATTCTACTCTATATCATAAAATCAACACAATCCCAACGTGCATGTATTCTACTCAAGATGATGACCTCATGGACTCAATGATGTATACATGCTTTGGATAATGATAGTACACTCTAGATGATGACCAAGGGACAAGGATGGTATATAAAAGATTTAGACACTAGCCAAAGGGGTCATATGGTGATTAGAAGGATGGGATGTCCACTAGAGATGGATGATGACCAAAGGGACTAGACAATGTCCACAAAGGCTAGATGATGTCCACAAGGACTATATAGAGATCATATTAGGTGGTTGGAGTCTAAAAGATCTATATAGTGACCAAATAGACATGACACTAAATACAAAGGCTGAATGATGTCAACCAAGACCATATGGTGACCAGTAGGGTTATACAACATCCATAGAGGTTAGACAATGTCCACAAGGTTTGGACAATGACCAGTTAGACATGACACTACCTATAGAGGCTATATGACATCCACTAGGACTAGATGATGATTAGAGGGGCTAGACAACATCCATAGAGTCTGAATGATGTCCAAAGGGTTTAGATGGTGACTGATCTGGCTGTAGATCATCCAAAGGGTTTGGACACCATCCATAGGGTTTAGATGATGGATAAAGGAGCTAGATGGCACATGTAAGGTCTATATGGAACCTATAAGGGGATAATTATAGGTATTTAGTGGTGATTATAGACTCTAAACAATAACCATAAGGAAAGGAGACCCTACAAAACATGGCCCAAGTGATAGGTCATGGCTTGTCTTACAAAAATGTTGTCTGTGATGGCTTCTAGTGATAATGGTAAGACATCAAGCCAAATTTTAATGACAAAGAACATATTATCTTATTTTAGGTATCTAACAATAACACCCAAGAAAATTCAAGCTAAACCCACTCAAAATATATGTACTAAATGATTTACATAATGTATTTATTTATTTTAGTAATTATTATTTTACATTTGAAATATAATAGCAAAACCTCTATGTGTGCAAATCCCTCCACTACTAGTGGGTTTCCAAATGAAAGATTTAATAACAATATCATTTCATAATTTATATATAATATTGATGATGACATGCCACCATTTGAAGACATAATTGAATATGGCATGTCTCCAACAAAGGAAAAACTAGATGATATGATGCAAACATTAAAATAAATATATATATATCTCATTAAACAACAAATCCTATTACAAATACAAATACAAATCCAAATCTTTTGCAAGTAAGAGGATACTTGAGGACATTCCAGATGATGAGATCCATCTAGTAGAAGACACTTCTATGCAATAAATACACACTACCATTGATAAAAGCACCCATAAATCTGTGTGAATAAAGTGAAGTAGATGGACATTTGGAAGGTCTTTTAAGTTTTACTGGGAAAAAAAATTTCCTTTCATTAAACCAATAGAGAAATTAAATAGTAATTATACCCTAACTAAATGTGAATGTATAGTACATACTTGTAAATTAGGAAAGGCCCAGAAAATGTAACTTAAGCTAAACACAATTGAGAAACATTGTGGCAAAGTTTATGTGTCAGTAAAATAAGATGGACAAATGTAGAAACCACATAGATGGAAAGATGCCAATGAATACATGCATGCTAGATATGTAATATAGTATGAAAATAATTAGAGATATATGTGATATATAGTTGAGAAAGGAGGAACAATTACATCTCAAATAGGGAAAGTTATTTAGTTTAATCAACATGCCAAAAATATATAGTTCTTAATGATCTATCACATTCTTAAAAAAGGAAGACCTATATCCAAAATTTCAAATTATAAGACTCTATTTTAGCACAATGAACTTCAGAACATTCCACAATCACATTGGTCAGATGGCAGTGCTTGGGACAAATAAAAATGTCTTATGATGATTGAGTAGAAATATTTTAAAGAAAAAGTTAAACATACAAATTCTATCTCATTGTCCATTAATGAGGTCACAATATATGACAAAAAAACAAGGATTTGTATCCATGTTTACACTTTTTAAAACAAATCAAGGTAACCTCATCTATTAGATATACATAAAATTATTGAAAATTACAATTCAAAAAACCTTTTAAAGTTAGTTATTTCTAATTTGATGGATATTATTGGGATGGATGATTATGTTATAGCTATGAAGATGGTATGTGTTAGTGTTGATGTTGAATTAGTAATGCACAAGAATAGAAATGGTTTGTATATTCATCTAAAGATAATAGTTTCCCCATATATTATTTCAATTCATTGCATGGCCCACAGAATGAATCTTGCATACAAAATTGTAAGCATATTTAAAAATGTTGCCAAAGTAGGAAAACTTATCCATGATTTTCATACTTATATGTAAATCAATTCAAAAATATTTTTAGAGTTTAAAATTTTTAAAATTGGGGTTATCGATGGTAAAAATCTTCTATAAGATATTGATACAATATGTATTTCCATGTATGACCCTGTACGCAAATTTTTTTTAGGATATCCATCACTAACAGGTTTTATGTTTAAATATCAAATGGAAGTTGACAAGGCAAAATGTTTATTTTACCATTTAACAAATTTAGAAATGCTTTTGACACTATGTGGTATTCTCTAAATGTTTAATTAAATAAAAGTTTTGATGAAAAATTCTCAAGCAAGATCCATATATATTGTAGATTTCATACATTTTAGAAAATGGGTCTGTCAATCTCATGATTTCTTATACTCAAGGAAAAATAGTTTTGAGCTACCTATTTTTACTAATTGTCAAACTTTAATAGATACCAAGGATTGAAAAACTTATTTTAAGTTCAATATTAAGGATAATATTTATACCATCATAAATGGAAATGAAATACCATTGCACACATTTCAAAAATAAGTTGATATAGCAAAATCACAATTTGAAGAAGTACTTGTAACACATATTCTTTATGAAACTATTATATTTTAAACATAGATAAAATTGAGAAATATAAAGGATAGATTACTTATGGAAAATGGATAACATTTTCAAAGGGATGAGTTTCTTGAAGCCATGACAATGATGATTCCCATATTTTGGAGAGCTGAGGATGGTGAAGAATGAATAAATAATTTATTTCTTAGATACATGGGAAATATAATTAAACATTTTTCTAAGTCTATAGATATCAATGGATTTGAAATTTAAGGTATTTTATGAAAATATTTAATGATAACACAATCAACCCATTTCATACTCATAATGATTGATTAATATAAATGTCTAAATGAGCTAACTAAAAATAGTGATATTACAAGGATATGGAAAAAATTGTACCCCAGTATCATCCTATAACAAAATATTAGTGAATATTTTTTATTTATGAAATCTGCCAAATAATAATTTTGGGCTCTATATAAGATGAAAGAGTCTTTAGTGCATTATCTTTTGTTAAATTAAAACTTCGTAATAGATTGGATAGAAATCTAGAGACATGTTTGAGATTGTATGTTTCATGTTATCTAGTGGATATGTTTACCTATGATAGAGAACTTCAAATTTGGAATTTGCTCAGTAAAATGATATAAGTCACTAATTCAACAAATGACATAGCTAATATAGATATTGTGATTGTATATGCATTAGATATAATACGTACAAATGACAATTATGAAGAACTACCTACTCAAAAATTGTTTCAACTACCTTATTTTTAGTATGTATGTTTCAAATTTCATTTTTAAAATTGATTTTTATATTATCATTTGTACCTCATACAATTAAAACAACATACTATTGTAAGTAGTATCAAAAATCACTGAGACATGAGTATTATGTAAATTTCAAGACTGCATAAATTACATTATTATATTATTTTGAAATAGTTTTAAGTTATATTACAATTGTTAAAACTTCAAGCTTTGTTAAAAAATATATTTAGGTTATATGTATTGAAAACATTTATTTTACTTTTTGTTTTTGATATGAAGTGATTGTTTCATTTGGTTGTGAATATTATATAATAATGAGTTATGCTCTTATAACTATACATCTTAAGTAGTAAATTTTGAATATAATAGAAAACTTGTCATGGATAAAATGCATTGAATAAAATAGAAAAATAGATTTATATTTAAACTTACAAGTTTCATTTAAAACATAAACTGTTCAGTGTCAACACACACACACACACACACACACACACACACACACACACACACACACACACACACACACACACACACACACACAATGTTAAAATAAGATTTCCATAGTTTAGTTGATTTGGATATCCCATTTTCACTAAAGATAAAGATACAAATGACAATAGATTATTTTTAACATCTAGTGAGGAGGCATCATTCAGTATGAAGAATTATAGTTTGTTGTTGAGAACCAAATGATGTTGCCTCAGCTTCCCCTTTCCTTGAATTCTATTCTAAGACACTTCTTCGAACAACATCCTCAATAACAACATTTATATTTAAAAGTTGTGTCCTTTGTTCATGTGATGCATCTCTTACCAATAGTATAGAGGGATCCACATATATTTTCTCCTTCAAAATAATTTATGGATCCATGTCATGTTATTTGATGATCCTCTTGACCATATTATTCTATTTGTTTACTAGCACAAGTTTTTCCTTCAATACAATCTCTGTATTTTAACTTTTACATGCTTTTTCTAGATGAATATTAAGTACTTATGCTTCATTATTTACATTGTCATATTTTGACTGCAGTTTGTAAAAGAAAGTGGGTTAGATTAAAATTATAAAAGTGTGATTAATTTTTTTTAAAAACTTATTGCTTACCAAAGCTTTGTCTCTCTCTGCATTGGGAAGGTGACAAAGGTTTTGATCTCTTGCATGTTTATTATGGTATTCATTTGCCTCTTCATTCAAATTTTCCAATCCATTTATCAGAACATCTAAAAAATTATAAAATTAATTGATCCTTATTTATCTTGATCACTAAAACATTATTTTCTTAGGGATCACCTTGAACCAAATAATATAAACAATATCTTTGAAAATGGTTACAATAATGCTCATTAATCTCCTTTACCAAAGCCTTGCTTCAAATCTCCCATCATTTCACTATTTTAAAATTAGTCTATAATATATCATCTAGCAAATCAAAAGCATTATCTATAACAATATTATTCAATGGAAAGGTGTCAATTTCTCAAGAGATTGTTGTTATAAAACCATTGGGGTTAATTCAAAAATAGTACTTTTTTTTACTTTGTAATCCAATCGAGATTGTTATTATTAAATATAAGTTAATTGATATTTAACTAAATGGATCTTTTATAATTAATTGATTATGATTCATTTAGATAATAATCAAATTGACACATTCAATAGAATCATAAATTCAATCCATCATAAAAAGTATATATGCTAAATAATAACTCAATCAACTGATAAAAGTTTATACAATAATATTATACAATAAGAGCAACCAACTATTTTTTATCAGAGTAAAATAATACAAAGTTTTTAGATCAGAATGAATATAAATAAATACATTATTCCATGAAACTAATGAGTATCCACAACCTCATCATATGTATATAAAAATATAATCATGAGTAAAAGTCTCTATCGATTGACTACTAGAGGATAGAGAACATCATAAAAGTGCTTTTTTGTACCAATCATAGACCATAGATCCCCATAACAATTTTTAAACTAGGGAATGGCCCTCTATTCATGGATGAGTAGATGATAACAGTGCAAGTATCGAGAAATCAACTAGAATCCATGTGTTGTAATATTTTAATTACATGTAACATATAATAAATAATTTTGTTCTAACATGACATTGTGCATATATGCATATTAATCAAATAGGTGAAATGATAACATTTAAATATAAATATTACTTTGGCCAAAAATTTTATATAGTTTAATGATCTAATAGATCAATCATATTCACACACACATTCAATTGGATGTCATTTAATACATTTATTAATGACTCTAAATATAATCATGAGAACCTTCTCACTATAATATTTATTTAGTGTCATTAATACCAAACTTATTAAATAAGTCATATACAATATTTCTAGGGAATTCTCATATAGATTTATTATTAATGCCATAGTAATTAAACATAGAGAAATAACTTGAAATAATTACATGTGATAGAATAACAACTTAATATATACTATCATACTTCCTAAGTTCCAATACATCCCAAAGTCCATTTTTTAATAAGGCAATATTATAATTAAATTATTTTCTAATAATCTTCATAATATTTAAGCATTTATCAATTTCATGCAAACACCCCTTTTCACAAGTATTATAATAAACATAATATAATTCAAAAATTTCACAATAAATCCTAAGCTAACAAAAAAACAATAATAAATACAACATCAATTCATATTAATTAAATTAGGTTTTCTAGGGATGAGTACAAAAATTACTACTATAGGAATTTTGAATGCTAGTGATGGATGGGAGGAAGATGAACTACAACCTGACAATCCCACTTCATCTATACCAATTTCATAAAAGTTTGATCTAGAAAAGGTTCCTACCTCATCAGATAACACAAAGAATCAGTTGGTACTTGGGGAGGAGTCGAGTTTGGGTCCAAAAGTCACTATCCCCAATTCCTCTAAAGGTAAACAACACTCCTCTTGGGTAGACCTGGTCATTGAAAAATGTCATCAAATAGCCCTAAAAGATTCTTTTCTGATTCCTTTAGGTGAAACTAAGGAGTTAAGTCTCAAATTTCTTAATGTTGTCATTGATAGAATCAATTCATCCTTATTGAATTCTATCTTGGCTAAATTTAATGACTTGAGGCCAAACATTGATTCTTTCTAAAAATGGGCTAATCTTAAATGGAAACCAAAAGGGTAAATTGATATCATAGCCATGCCCAAGAATTTCTTTATGATCAAATTATCCCATCTTGAGGGTACCTTAATGACCCTCATGAGAGGTCCTTGGTTTATGGGAAAATCGATTGTCAATCTTTACAAATGGAAGGTAGGTCTTAACCTCAATACTTCAGTCTCTAAGCGAATTATTATTTGAATTAGCTTGGTAGAACTCCCCTTGTAATTTTAGGCATTAAAAGTCATTTTTTGGATTATTAGGGCCCTTGGTCAATGCATTTTTATTGACTTGGTTACAATATCTAGATGGAAGCTTCTAGCTGCTAGGTTTTACGTCTTCATTCCCACTAACAAACCCTTAATCCACTCTATCAAGATTAAATCCAAGTATGGTATTTGGAACCAAAGAATTGAATTCAAAATATTTTCTCATATTTATAAATCTTGTGATGTCCTAAACCACTCATCTAAAGATTCTCCCTACTCAAAAAGCCACCCATTCCCCATTCCCCCTCCTAGGTCCATAAATTCTCTACCCAGGTTCCCTCTTCACTTCCCCCTCCCACCCTAAAAATCCCCTCTTTCCCCCCCTAAAATCAGGCCCACTTCCTCTTTCCCATCCTTCCTCCCTTTCTTCCCCCTCTTGACCCCATTTTCCCTCCCTCCTATCCCCTCTGCCCCCCTCCCCTAAACTAGCTTTGGATCCCCTTAGTCTGGGGAAAATGCTCTCAATTATCGGTCCATCAAGATATTACATAACTTTGAGTATTATTATCCCCCCCATAATGCCCTAACTTTGGCTTCCTTGAATATCTCCTTGGATGCCCCTCATCCTAGTTCCTCTTCCCCTTTGGTAGTAATTTTTGTGGAAGCCACATTTGTGTCCCTGGTTAGCTCTCCTCCTTGTAAGACCCCTCTTATCAACTCTTTCCCTATTTCCTCTTGTACCATCACTTTTGAATCTTATTTTTTTGACATATACCTAGTGTTGTAGGAAATTATACCCCCCCCAGGGCCTCATCACTTTAGTTAAGTCACATGGAGAGACCAAATTTCTATCCTTGTCTGAAGGACAATGTTTTTTTGCTAGCAAAGGGGAAATATCTAATTCTTCCAAGGAGTTACCTAAAGAAAAGTGGAAAAATGTTCACCGCAAAAAAGGAAGGAAAAAAATTGGAGGTTGGATGTGATCAAAAATCCTCAAGTAGACCCTCATCCCAGAGCTCCATGAGAGTAGAAATAAATAGGGAGGTTGCAAAGGGTATGCAGATGACCCTTAAAAATTACCCTAGTAACATGAAATAAAATTCTTTTCCTATAATATTATGAGGCTAAACAACCTCAAAAAATAAAGTTAGCAAGAAATATAGTATTAAATCATAAACCAAACATCCTTTTGATCCAAGAATCTAAAATGATAGCTACAAAATTTTTGAAGATCAAATTTAATAGTTAGGATAAAGCTTTGTGCAGTTGCAGTAATTTTAGAGGTGATTCACATGGCATGGCAGTCTTTTGGGACCCTTTAATATTAGAAGGCAACCCCCTCCTTGTTACCAAGGCCCACATCTCTATTTATTTCTTTGATATCTACAAAAATAATAATTGGATTTTCACTAATGTGTATGCTCTGAATTATAAGCTTAAAAGGAATAAGTTATGGAACAACTTGCTAGACATTAAAAATCATTTCAAAAACATGAATTGTATGGTGGATAGAGATTTAACTCTCCCTTGTCCCTCGAGGAGAAGAAAGGGGGAATCGATACTCTCAATAATAACATGCTGGAATTTGATGAATTTATCATAGATGCAAGTCTTTTTTATGTGGAACTAAAGGGTAATCAATACACCTTGTCAAATTGAAGGCTAGGAGATAATATTATCCAAGTAAGATTTGACAAGTTTCTAATTTATCTTAATTGGATCCAAAATTCCACTAGTTCCCTCTTGTACCTCCCCAAGATCAAATTTGATCATAATCCACTTCTATTCTAAAGTGACAATTGTTCAAAATCTAAGGCCACACCTTTCAAATTTGAAAAAATGTGGCTCTAAAACCATTCCATGAAAGGACACATTATGGAATGGTGGAATACCTTGATACAAGGATTAGCTATGTACATCCTAGCTATGAAGCTTAAACATGTCAAAAACAAGCTTAAAATCTAGAATAAAGAAGTGTTTGGTAACATCTTCTTACCAAAAAGTGCCACTGAGGAGGAAATCCATAGAATCAAGCTATAAATTTTAGTTTTAGGGCCTTCCCTGGATATTTAATAGAAAGAAAAGGAGCTTCTCAAAAGTTTTCATAATTTAGAAGCCAAGGAAAAAACTTACTAGAGGTAGAAATCCAAAAAGTTATGGTTAAAAGAGGGCAACAAAAATACTAAATATTTTCACACCTCAGCTCTAGAAATCACTACCAAAAGCTCATCATAGAAATTCAAAGGGAGGATGGCTCTTGGTTTATGAGGGAAGAAGACATTTTGTCCCAATTCATTAATTTCTACAAGTCTCTGCTTTCCTTTCCCCCCCTCAGGATGAAGGCTTAGAAGATCAAGTGGATAACTTTAATGATAGGATTATTTCCTAGGAAGACAATTCCTCTATTCTTTCCCCCCCTTCAGATGAATAAATTTGGGCTATAGTGTTATTTTTTCAAGGGGATAAAACCTATGATCCAAATGGTTTCCCACCATTCTTCTTTTAGGTTTTTTGGGAAATCATTCATAATGAAGTTTTCTTGGTTGTTGTGGAGTTCTTCAAAGATGACACCATGATTCACTATTTAAATAGTAATTTCTTGGTACTCATTCATAATAATTATGGGGCCTCAAAAATGATAGATTTTAGACCCATCATCTTGTGTTCTACTTTCTATAAAATATGCACTAAAGGGCTTTCTCTTAAAATCCAACTTCTACTAGACAAAATGATCTTGAAAGACAAGGGAGCCTTTATCTTTGGAAGATAGATTTTAGATGGGATCATAATATCCCATGAAACCATCCATTTAGTATCTCACTCCAATCGATAAGGTATGTTTCTCAATATTGACATGAACAAGGCCTATGACTAGGTGTCTTGACAATTCCTTGATAAAATTTTGATCACGTTTAGTTTTAATCAATCTATTAAAAACCTAATTTCCTCTTGCATAACTATCCCTATGTTCTCTATTATTATCAATGGTGTTCCCAGGGGTTTTTCCCTAGTAGGGAGAGGGCTTAGGTAGGTAGACCCCCTCTCTTTGTATCTATTTATCATCCTAGCTAAAGCATTGAGTAGACTTATTGTCAAGGCTAGAACCTCCAATATTATTAGAGGCATTATAGTTACCCTTAACACTAGCCTAGTCAACCATGAATAATTTATGGATGATATGCTTATGATGGGAGAAGCCTCAATCCCAAAATCTAGGTGTTTTAAGAAGATTCTTGAAATCTATGAAGCAGTTTCAAGTCAAAGTATCAACTTTCACAAAAGCTCCATTTTCTTCATCAACACCCCTCTTTACCTCCAAGTTAAAATCTCTAAGATTCTAGGTTCCATCATCAAGAACCTCCCATATTCCTATCTTAGCAATCCTCTCTTTGAGGGTTCCATGAAAATATAATTTTGAAACCCTCTCATTGATAGGCTTTAGAGAAAACTATCAGGTTAGAAAGGGAATATGTTGTCCCAAGTGGGCAAACTTTAGCTTCTAAAGAGTTCACGTCAAAACATCTTCATTTCTTTCATGTCTCTTTTCATCATCCCTGGTAAAATTGTTGATCAAATTGAGTATATCCTAAAGAACTTCCTTTAGAGTGGTTCACAAGACAAATTCAAGTTCTCACTCATCTCTTGGTATAAAGCATGCCTCCCTATCTTAAAAGGAGGAATGGGTTAAGAAAGGTTAGAGCCATGAACCAAGCCCTTAAAGCTAAGTAAGTATAGAGGGTGATTAAGGATGATAATTGGTGGAATATGATCATAAGGGCTAAATACCTAAATTCTAGGGAAGACCATAACTTCCTCTCAAAAAGTGGCCCTAACAATAGTTTTGTATTTTGGAAAGCATTGAAAGCTGGTAAGAATCTCCTCAGCAAAGGCCTCAAGTGGAATGTCAGTAGAAGAAACATAGTATACTTTTGGTTTTATCCCTAAATCAATGCCCCTCTAGTCTCCTCCTCCAAGATTTGGAACTCATTTCCTTTTTACAGAAATTTATGGCGATAAGGTGTTAAATTGTTGGGAGGAAACTGAAGGAAGGATGAAGTGGAAACTTTTAGAAAAAGATGATCTAAAATAGTAGCAAGCCCACCTCATATATGACTTAAATGATTCTATCCAACACATTCATATTAGATTATTTACAAAGGAAGATGCTCTTATTTGGAAATATGATCCCAATAGTCTTTACTTTGTTAAATCTAGTTATATCTCCCTTTGGAATCAAGTAGATGAGGATGACAATTGGCATGATCTTTGGCTTTAAAACCTCATTCCCAAAATTTAACAGCCTAGAACAAGATTTTAACTATGGATATCTTGGTTAAAATGGGCATTCCTTTTTCCAATAGGTGTGCCCTTTGCAAACAAGCAGTAGAGTCTGTTGAACATTTGTTCCTTTCCTACTTTTTCACTTCCTCTATCTTTTAAATTTTTTAGCAAATCCAACTTTTCTTGGGTCACTCTAGGTTCTATTAAGGACTTGATTACATAGTGCAAGCCCCCTTGGGAAGCTCCTCTATTGAGGTTCTAGTGAAATCTGGATCTCCCCCATCTTTTTTGGGATATTTGGAAAACTAGGAATTCTTGTATTTTTGAGAACGACAAGCCCAATCCTTCCTCCAGCTGCAAGAGAACCTTGGCCTTTGTCCATGAAAACTAGTCCTCCTATGCTTCTTCTTTTGATCAACCTAGCTCACCAATCTTATCTTAGATTCTAAATCATCTCAATTTGGTCATTTCAGGCAATTCTCAAGTGAAGGGGGTGGACAGGTCTAAATTTAAATTTTTGCATCCTCCTCCCTCATTTTTTAAGCTAAATTTTGATGGGGAAGCAAAAGGGAACCCAGGCCTAATAGGTCTAGGAGGTGTTATCATATATTCTTTTAGGAATATCATAGTAGCTTATTTGGACTTGTTAGGGATCCAAACTAATGATGTCTCAGAATCCATAGCTTTACTTTGGGGTATCAAGTTGGTGGCCAACCTCAACATGGACTTCATCCAAATTGAGGGAGACTCAATGAAAATTATTAATTGTTTGAAAGGCCTTTCCCATTCTTCCTAGAATATTTTAAAAATTATTAATGATGCTAAAAACATGTTGATCCATTTCAAAGGGGTCTCCATTAGGCATCTTTATAGGGAAGGCAATAGGGGTGTCAATTGTATGGAAAACATTGGTATTCTAAGGAGTGATTTTATCACTTGGCATGAGAGGGACTTTCCAGATGACATCATCTTGATTATTGAATAAGAGAGAGGACACATCACACATTCTAATGATGGGTTTATTAATTATGATACTAACATGAAATAAAGGCTATAATTTTTATACATGCAAGGCCATTATTACTAAGGCATTTCACATTTGGGTATTCTTGAGCTTGCATCACATGTCTAATTTTGGGTCTTTTTCTATAAACTATCCATCCCATTCCTTAAGAGACCATATCATGAAGATTGGAGAAGTAGTCTACTATTCCATAAAATGGGCAGGGATAAAGATCATTTCGGTCCAATTTCTTGCTCTGATGTAAAATAAAATGAGTATGTGTGAAAAAAATGGTAAAGGGAAGCCTATCCCTGTTCATGGAATACCTCATTGGGTATGACACCAGGGTTTCTAGGGACTTTTCTCATGGCTAGAAAGATTTTGAAGTTAGAATAAATGGTCTACAAATCTTGATCATCAAGGAGCTTATTGGTGAGACCAATGGTATGGAATATAATTGAGTTAAAGCCTTCAAAGACAAGAAAT
Source organism: Torreya grandis (assembly GCA_037957365.1). NCBI lineage: Eukaryota > Viridiplantae > Streptophyta > Pinopsida > Cupressales > Taxaceae > Torreya > Torreya grandis. The sequence continues at coordinate 4,133,697 of JARHVA010000925.1, read as the reverse complement.
ATAAGGAGGATCTACTATGCATTTTATTCAATAAGGAAAAAAACCCAAGACCTCATCACAGAAGGGTTTCATGAGGGCTGAGTTACTAAGGAAATAACTAGAAGTCTACCTCTAGATTATGAGGTATATAATGCTCGAAGGAAAACACACTATGATTTTTTCCCATCACTTCCTCCTTATTAACCACTTCAAAGTCCATACCATTAGCATCTCATTATTTATTTTACAAGCCTTAGAGGCATTAGTGTTGAATTTCAAAAGGAACCCGTTACCTGATTTAATCCATCAAGGTCTTATTTTGTTACTGATCAAGCATGTGGAGCCATAATGAGAAGGACAATTTACAGGAGGGGGAAGATTATTCTACTGAGTCATATTTTGGTAATGAATAATGGGAGTAACATGATGGGGATTATAATGATCAGGTTCAAGAGGTCCCCAAACAAGAAATGAGGAACCCCATCTTTGTCCGTCCACTTACTAACAAAGGCAGATGGGCTATTGGTTTCAATGATAAAGCAAGAATTATGGATTCCCTATAGAAGCTATACATAAAGATAACTATCTAGAAGCTGCTATGTGTAAAAATAGTAGATGAATTTTATAAGCTCAAAGGGCTCTTGAGTCTTGAGTTGACAACTACTAATGTGGTTAAGGACCATTTGGTTCACTTTCCATAGGGAAAATCTACTCAGATCGGCAGAGAGGAGGATACCCAAGATCCTAAGGAAAATAAAGTGGAGTTTCAATCTTATGACCTCAAGCACAAAAGACAATAGGAAGATAAGGATCAGTTTGTGGGTAGTTGAAAAAGAGGTAGGAATAACAAAGGTGTTAGTTTTGAAACCAAGTAGTTGGTCTTTTATTCAGAATCAGATTAATTTATCCTGCTCTATTTGTTTTGGCTATCCCTAGGTTTTTTGGCTGATAACTAACATAAGTTTGGTGATAGGGGTTTTAGCTCTTGGGTCCATCTTTTTTTTTTTTTGTTACTTTATCATGTTTATCTTTTAGATGTCTATTGTAAAGGGAATGGGCCCTTTGAACCTAGTTTTAATTGATAAAAAAAAAATACATTATTTATTATAATCAATAATTTAATCATTTTCCTCATAATTTATAACTGAACCAAAATATATACCAAATTATCTCCATACACATATATTAAGTATGTCCACTTATATTTATATATTTATAAAACCCTTAGCCTCTTGTTTCCTAATGGCATCACACACACACACACACACACACACACACTTATGCATATAATTGGTAAGTATTAAATATATATGTATATGTGTTTTTATGAACTATTCATAAAGAATATTATAATGTATTAATGTGTAATCCATAATTACATATATAAATATCTATATATTATTTAAGTTTATTCATGTATCCTAAGCTCCCACTTAAGAAACATAAACTCAATTTAAAACAAACATATAAATCACAGTAACACCACACAACACTTAAAACCCAATTAAATGCATTGAAATAAAAAAGCAAATTATGAAATATTTTTTTATGTACCATATGTTACATCAACTTATTGAAGTCATTCAAAAAAAAATTAGCCCCTAAATTAAACATTCAAGTCCTAAAAAAATTTCAACTTCAACCATTTTACAAATGTTTAAACTTAGTTTGGTTCGTACATTTAATGCAGTCTGCCAAACATAATTCAATCATTCCTCCATCCATATTACACACAACCCATTTAACATGAAGAAAACAACTCAACTGATAATTTATAATCCTATCTTCATACTTGTCTATGACTATATGTTCAAGATGATGTAGTCTATAGTAATTTTGTTACTACTCAACAATAACAATTCTATTCAAAGAAACTTATCATAAATAATAACCCAATCATTTTATATAACTAACTATAATATATATTGACCTGGCCTTTTTATGTATACCAAACTATGACCTTACATAAATACAATAGTCACACACACACACACACACACACACACACACACACACACACACACACACACACACACACACACACACACACACACACACACACACACACACACACACACACACACACACACACACACACACACACACACACACACACACACAACAAACACACACACACACACACACACACACACACACACACACACACACACACAATAATATTAATCTTGCAGTATGGTAATTGACTAAAATGAGACATAGTCAACAAATAATCATTTATACACAATAGACTATCTAATCTAAGTTAAGTCAAATAAAAAATTCTAGCCATCCCATAAAACATTCATACATAGGTGATGACAAAGAAATAACACTCAACCGTTCCTAAATTGAAATGAAATGAATACACATCCAAATAATATCCAACAAAATCCAATTTAAATTCCAAAATCCAACATAACCCAAAATCTAAGATAATATCACTAAGCTATATAGCTAAATCGATACACATCCATTTCATTATATATAAAAAACTAAGGAAAATGATAGTCATATTATTGACCATCAAAAACCCCTATTTTGAACCCCCTATACAAAATAATGTCTCTAAGCCATTTTAAAAAAACTCGATCATTTTTTCATAGATAAAATAACACACAACCATGTAAATAAACCACACAAAGCAATACTCAACCATGTAAATAAAATACAAAAGGATCTCATATTCAATAGTTACCCTAACCTTTTATACCAATGTAATAATCTAATCAAATTATTAATTATATTTTGTGGGGGCATTCCTCTTCCCATAGGGTCAAATCCTTGATTCTTACAAGGGTTTACAATTCTAAAATAACCATTTTTTTAAAACCCTATAAACATTCCATTTATAGACTGTATAACATGAATATAAAATTTTAGATTGAACCAAAGAAAAAAACCTAACTCTTAATTCCCTCAAGTATATTTTCTCCTTTGGTCTACAAATAAAAGTCCCTTTCTTTCATCGTGTTCTCCTTTGCCAGCCCTAGCCTCTATACATTTCCACAAATCCATCCTCCTTTAATGTTTTCACAATCATTTTCATGCCATATAAAAACCACTAATTTCATGGTGAACCCTTCTCCATCATAATTTATGAAATAATGACTATCCATAACACCATAAATTCTTGGCATGCTTCCAACAACTCACAACTTGATTGCCAAATAACACAGTCTCCTCAATATTTCCTCATAACTCATAGTCAAACCCAAGCCATCCTAAGTTTTACATGGTTCTAAAAAATAAATGAAAACCACATGATCACTCCCAAATTAGGGTGGACATCATATTATATCAATAAAAATAATAATTATGTTTTATAAAAACTCAAATACCTATCCACAACCTTAAATATTAAACAATCAAATTTTCATGCCTAGTTAACCCTTAGGTATTTATAAATTATGTCACCCTAGGTACCACCACAAAAAATTTAACCTAGGTTTAGGTTAGATAATGATTATAAAATCATTTTAAAAGTAATCTACAATGTAATTTATTTCCATGCCACACACACACACAAAAATGTGTGTGTGTGTGTGTGTGTGTGTGTGTGTGTGTGTGTGTGTGTGTGTGTGTGTGTGTGTGTGTGTGTGTGTGTGTGTGTGTGTGTGTGTGTGTGTGTGTGTGTGTGTTATAATGATAATTTTCTATTAAATTCTTGTTGATACACACATATTTTGGGTTATGCATTCAAAAATAAGTGAAGTTATGTAAATAATGTATATGACTGAAACATTCCATAATTGAAACAAAATTATAATCATAGAGAATAATAGAAACTACAACCAAGACTCAAATAACATCTAAAAACATATCAAAACTGAATCAACATGATCAAGTAAAAATTAACCAACCACAATTGAAATTAAAAAAATCATACATAAATATTCACTAACAAACAATCATGCATTTATTTGTTCTACGTGGTGTGTGAAGGGTTCCTTGTTAAATTTGTATACCTCTAACATATTGAACTACAACACCCTCCCTGATGATACTCTCCCTTTATATCTATCTATAGAGTCGAATTTCTCATGCATCCACATCATAAATGCAAATTATAGTTATCCCATAACAATGATAATCAATAAAAAAGTTTATAAATCATAATAATAATGAATGAACATAATCCACATGCATATGAAACTCATGTACAAGTAGACTTAATCAAGTAATGAGTCACACAAAATAATCATTAAATGTCTATCCATACATCAACATCAATGAAAATAGTTTGCTACGATGGTAATTAAATAAAATTAACCCAATTAATATCTACTATTTAAGAAAATCAAGTCTAGCGAGGAAATTAGGATGTAATAATTGTTCCTCAACATTGATTTCCTCATGTAGTGAACTAGATGAACCATGACCAACTATTTTTTCAAGAACCTAAAATTGAGATCCCTGATAATATTATGCACAAAAAATATGACATGAGGCATATTATCAATACACTCAAGGAAAGCATCATCAAGATAAATATTCTATAAATTTTTAGTTACACCCATTACACTAGACACTTCACCTATAGAAAATTAGGGAACTCTGATATTGTTATATGGACTTTTTCCCTACTAATTATTTGAAATGCTAAAATTTTCCCCTAATTTTAATAGAGTGAAGTGGTAGTGGTGGTGTCATTTGAATTCTTAATGAACCTTGCTCTGCAATAGGAAATGGCATCAGAAATGAATAAAAAAACTTCAACAAAAATTAAAGTAAGTTAAATAATTAAAATATAGGTCAAAGACATTAGAACTAGGATCCATACTTTAATTTTTCAATATTTTTCATAGTGGTGGACATGTTGTAAGTGAATGTGAAGCTTCATTTTATGTAAAAAATCAAACAATCAATTTACCACATTGTTATTCATGTAATTTAATAGATAGATTAATTACAAACATGAAGTCACATACCTTGCACTGAAGGAAAATGTTGATCAGGTGGAGATAAAATGTTTCTAATGTTATAGGCCACTAAAAAATTGAATGAAACATTAATATCACTGATTTTGTTTTGTTACATCAATTCTTAATAAGCTTTCAAAATTTTAAAACCTAGATTTAGGGATGTGTCTATTTGTTGTTTTATAATATTAGGTGAGATAGATCTCCTTGTTAGAGAGTTTTCATTGATATTATGGAGGTGTCCAGGTGAGTGGATGAAGTGTATTGATAATCTAAGTGCCAATGATAAAGTGTGTAATGTGCTTGTCCTAATATGATTGAAGAAGGCTTGGTTGATCTTCAATTTTAGCATTACTGGGGATAGATATGAAGTATTGATCATGTTTTAAGGGTTGTATCAGAGGTCAAGGATGATTAAAAATATTTTGTAAGTGCATGTTATTCATCTAATTATTCATTATGTTCATCTTGGCAAAGTTGGTTTTATGATAGAAAACCCTAAATAGGTAGTTTGATAACATCACCATTACCACATATGGATGAATCAAGGGGAGTTGGTTATATGCGTGTGATCACATTAGTCCCAAGTTACTATGGTCCAAGTTTTAGGTCATGAAAATGTGTGAAACAAAAGTTATTAACTTTCAAATTTGGCCTTCCAAGTAGATTGCAGAGGTTTCCATACTTAGCTAGACCATCACTTCACGTCATGAAGATATGAATGAACCAACAAGTTTGTGAATTTAATCAATGTAATCAAAAAGTTAATAATGGTCAAAATTTTATATGTAAATGTTGTCTATAGTTCCAAGAATATACCTTGAAAATTTGGAGTCTTGAAGTGATTTCTAGCTCAAGTTATAAAGCTTCAAAGTTCATCTAATAGATTGTGATGGGCTAGAGACCATCAAGTTTAATCACGTTGAAGTTTGAGGTCATTGGTCTAGAAGATCCAATAGTGAGCACTTAATCTGACAAATTTAGATCAATGTTGTATATGAAGTCAACATGTCAAAGATTACATGCATAGGTGAAAATTTTCACAAGATCGTTAGTTCGATAGAAAAATAATGGTGAGTGGTGGTTCATATTGATGAAGACCAATGGTGTAGGATAAGTCAAAGAGTAAAAAATGCATATGAGATTTCCATGTGGCACAAGTGCAAGGGATTGTTAGTAAAGTGTTCAAAAAGCATACAAGGGTACCAGGTGTCATAATATTTGGAGTTTTGAGCAAGATCTAATGGTGAGTGCTACCAGGTAAGGACCAGGTTGATCCATAGATATTGATGGTGCACATTTGAACAATATTACAAGGGTGCACAAGATGTGTTCAACATGTTTGAGGTTTAACATTTGGACAGTGTAACATTACAAGTTAAAGTTTGAGTTACTTCTAAAAACATCAATGATGTGAGTTGAGCAAACTGAGCAAATAACACGAGTTGTGTTCTAAGTGATCGAGGTCTATGACCATTAGGATTTAAATATTTGAATTTAATGAAAGAAATACTAGTGCTTGGTTTTTTATCCATAACTTTCAATTTATGTAGAATTTGATGTTATAGTAAAAGCAAGCTATAGAGGACTTCAAGGTGCATTTTGCAATATTCATTTAAAGGTCTAAATGTTTGTACAATGAAATTTATTGAGCTCCAAATTTGATAGTGTGTTCATTCATGCTCTGTAAGTAACTCAAGAAGGATAATTGATTTTTTTCTAATGGTATTTATATGTTTCAAGGGGACTGATCTATTGGAGAGTTTTGTAGACTCAATAAGGATCATTTGTATGGATTTTGGAGGTTTGACCAATCCATATTCAGTATGAACAAATGCATAGAATTTGACTGTGTGTTCATTCTTGGTGATCATATGTATAGAATGATGTTTGGGCTATTTTTGTTATAGCAGAAGGATGTTGTGATGGATGTTGTCACTTAAGGTGGACCTATATATCATGTGGCATAGGTATATGTATTTTTAAAGTGTTATTGTGTTTTAATTTTGCTCAGAGAAGTGTCAAAGAGGTGAATGGGTCTCTATAGCACCTAAAAAGACACGTAGGCCTATTTTAAAGAGGGTAATGCTTAAAGGTGAGCCATGTAGATACCTTAAAAATGAATTCATATGTTATGGATGACAAAGAAGTTTGTGAACATGATATTCATGAAGGCTCTAAAAATGGTGAAATCAAAGATGATGATTTCTAGAGGTGAGAGACTTGAGATAAGAGGTGTGTGTGAGTGTTGAAGAGTGAAGGAAAGAAGAAGGGGTGGGTACCTAGTGGATGGATTGAAGAATAGATTATGTTGATGGCTATGTGTATGATTTATAGGTCATATTTTTAATTTCATAACTATGCTATTAAAGGTTTGAAGATTGAGGATGAGCGAAGAGGTCTAGAGTGATCCAAAATAATGTTTTAGATGGTTTAAGTGTGAGTGAAGGATAAATGATGTCTATGTGAGCTTGGTGTTTTATTTGAGAGGTAGATTAGAGTGTGTTCTATATGTATGATAATTTGGTCATATTGTTAAGGATGTGACAAATTTGTTCATGAGAAGTGTAGAGTGATCCAAAATGTGGTTTTGTATGTTTTATGGCTATGTGAAAAAGTGAAGGGGGATGATATACATTGTATCTCCATTAGATTGGTAGGTAATCAGTAATCAAGAGATTTTAATTTCATAAGTGTTAGGAGGGTACTCAACATCTAGGTTAGAAGGACTTGACCAATAGATGGTCATAGGGGCTTGATCATCTTAGGGATAGGTGATCATTGTGAAATAGGTGTTTCACTAAATCCAATAAAAAATACTTGACCAATAGGTGGTCAGAAGGACTTGATCATCCAATGGGTAGGTGATCCTTGTGAAATAGGTGTTTCACTAAATTTTGGTTAGAAGTACTTGACTAGTCTCATTTTTGTGATCATCTTATAAGACAAGTAATCCAGGTGTTTTTAGGCTTAAGAGTGGGTTTTATTCTCTAAGATCGTTTCCCACATAGATCTTGTGTTGTTTATGTAATCTTGTATTATCTATTTTTTGATTGCTATAAACATCTTGAATACTTCATGAATGGTTGTATTTAATGCTTAAGTGTTTGAATTGAATTGTATTATTTGCCACCACTGATTCACCCCCCTCTCTCAGTGGATTGTACCTCTAACAATTCATATTATATCATGTCCTTCTCATAAGTTTAAACACTTGATGGTGATCAAAGGAATAATGGTTGGCAAATAGGTTGTGACTTATATTCAAGACAAACTAGTATGTGTTTTATCAAACATCAATACAAGCATGGATGATGTGAAGATGCAAGTGAAAAATCTAGAAGCAACAATCAATAATATGTAGTTATGATGGATAAAGTCTCAACCAAAGGATAGAACATTTGGAAAAAAAAGTCATGACTTATTTAGATGTGATTTTATCCAAGGACAAAAGTGATTTTATCTCCACCAAAAGGGTCAAGAACGAAAATTCATGGATCAATAATGGTCAAGAGAAAGGAAGTTCAAATATGAATAATGTCTTTAATGGGTATTGCTTTTCCTATAATAAATTTGGCCATAGATATAGGGATTGTGATTTCTCTCCAAAGATCAAAAGGGATTTCATATGATAAAATTATAACCAACAAGGTCATATATCCAAGAACTTCAAAAGAACTTTTGGAAAAATAATATACAAGTCATTGACACCATCAAATGGTTTAAGGAGACTAAGTCTAAGAATGAAGAAGAAAAGAAGTAGAATTTAAGAGGTCCACCAAAATAAGAGTCAATGTTTGTTCAATAAGCCTTGCATACTCAAGAAGATGGAAACAAGATATGGTTCATAGATAGTGGATGCTCAAATCATATGACAGGAGACAAGAGAAAGTTTATCTCTCTCAATAATACCAACCCAAGTTCAGTGAGATTTGGTGACAACAAATGTAATAACATAGTTGGGAAAGTAACTTTGAGTTTTCACAATGGTCATATTAGGAATAAGAATGTCTTATATCTAGAAGGTTTGAAACATAATCTTTTAAGTGTGACCAAATGTGTAAGCATGGAAATGTTGTAACTTTTCATGATGATGTATGTGAAGTAAGAAAATATGGTACATTAGTTATAAATGTTTATAAAATAGATAAAAACATGTATTTATTCCATGAATCCAAGAAGGAAGAGTGCTTCATGAGTCAATTAGAAGAAAGTTGGCTTTGGCATAGAAGGCTTGGACATATAAATTTTTATAATATGGTAAAGATTAGTTCAAAGGGGTTGGTAAGGTATATGCCCAATATTTATAAGATTCCTCATTCTCTTTACAAAGCATGTTTTCATGGGAAGTAATCTAAAATAATATACAAATACAAGGATTTATCCACTACAAAGCCATTAGATTTGATCCAAACTGATATATGTGGACCTATGAGGACTCAAAGTATTCAAGGTAATAGTTACTTCATGCTTCTCATTAATGATTTATAAGGATGAGTTGGATATTTTTTATTAAATAAAAACCAAAAGCTTGTGGAAAATGATAAAGGGTCAAATATAAAGTGTGTAAGATCAGATAGAGGAAGTGAGTTTTGGTCTCATGAATTTGATTATATTTGTGAGAAACAAGGGATAAGAAGACAATATTATGCTACTAGAACACCACAACATAATGGTGTTGTTGAAAGAAAGAATATAACTATTCAAGAGATGAGTATAACCATGCTTAAAGATGCCAAATTATTAGATGGTTATTGGGAAGAGGAATCCAACACTTCAATTTACATCCTAAACATGATTCAAATTAGAATAAATGATGATAAGAATCCTTATGAGTTATGGAAGATAGAGCAACTAATGTCAAACATTTTAGAGTGTTTAGGAGCATGTGCTTTATCAAAAGAGATAAATAGAATCTTGGAAAATTTTATTCAAGGTCTAATGAGGGCATCTTCTTAGGTAACTCTTCTATTAGTCTTACCTATAGGTGCTTCAACTAGAGACTTCACAATATTGTTGAAAGTTCAAATGTAAGGATAGATGAGACAAGTAGAGTTAAGAAGCCAAAATTTTAGGTAAGTGACTCAATTTAGAATTCTATTACAAAAAAATATGAGTTATCTATTCAAACAAATGATAAAGATGAAGAGGATGAAGAAAGACAAGACTCTAAAGCTCCATCTAGAAGAATTTGGAAAGATCATCCAATCTCTCAAGTTATTGGAAATGTTAGTGTTTTTTTATAGACTAGAAGGAGAATGTTGATCAATCATAATCAAAAAGACATGGCTCTATTATCCATGATTGAATCCAAAACATTCATGGAAGATAACAAAGATGAAATTTGGAATGATGAAATGGATGAATAAATTGATCAAATAGTAAAGAATGAAACATGGGATTTAGCTCTTAGGCAAAAAGATAAAAATGTGATAGGTACCAAGTGGGTTTTCAAAAAAAATATGAATGAGAAAGGATAATTCACAAGGAATAAATATATATTGGTGTGTAAAGGATATGCTCAAGTTGAAGGAATATATTTTGATGAGATTTTTTCTCTTGTGGTAAGAATGGAAGTAATTAGACTCTTTTTGGCATATGCAAGTTTCAAGTGTTTTAAGGTATACCAAATGGATGTGAAATCTACATTATTGAATGTAAACTTAGAATAAGAAGTCTACATTGACTTACCAAAGGATAATTCATGTTAGATAATCAAGATTTTGTGTGTAAATTGAAGAAGGATGTTTATGGTCTTAAACAAGCTCCTAGAGATTGTATGATAGGTTAGATGAGTATATTTTGAGTAAAGGTTTTAAAAAGGGAATAGATGATATTAATTTGTACATTAAGATATAAGGCAATAATTAGTTGATATTGGTTGTATATGTTGATGACATTGTTTTTGGATCTAACAATGGTAATATGAGTAGAGAGTTTGCATATACTATAAGGACTAAGTTTGAAATGTCAATGTTTGGAGAAATTTATTTCTTCTTAGGATTGCAGATTAACTAACTTGATGTAGGGATATTCATTTCATAATATAAACACATCAAGGATATGCTAAGGAAGTTTTACATGATTAATTTTAATCTAATGGGTACTCCAATGATCATAGGATGCATGTTAAGTAAACTAGATGACTCACCAAAAGTTGATCAAACTTTGTATAGATCCATGATTGGAAGTAGTTGGATCTATAGAGAAAGAAGGTGAGATGTATGATGGTTATTGACATCAATGACAAAGGGGGATATTTTTGGATAATTTTTAGTGACATCATGTAGGTGTCCAGGTGGGTGGATGAAGTTTCTTAATAGTCTAAGTGTCAACGACAAAGTGTGTAGTGTGCTTGTCCTAGTATGCTTGAAGTAGGCTTAGTGGATCTTCAGTTTTGGCATGATTAGGGATGGATATAAAGTATTTATCATGTTTTATGGGTCTTATAAGAGGTAAATGATGATTTGAGAGATTTTGTAAGTGCATGGTATTTATTTGGTTCTTCATTATGTTCATCTTAGCATAGTTGGTTCTGTGATAGGAAAATCTAAGTTGATAATTTTTTGACATCACCATTGCCATGTATGAATGAGTCAAGGGGAGTTAGTCATATGGGTGTGATAAAATTAGTCCCAAGTTCCTATGTTCCAAGTTTTATGTCATGTGATTGATCGAATACAAATTTATTAAGGTTCAAAGTTGGCCTTTGAGGTAGATTACATAGGTTTCCATACTTAGCCAGATCATCACTACACGTCATGAAGATATGAATGAACTAGAAAGTTTGTGCATTTAATGAAGGTAATAAAAAAGTGAATAATGGTTAAAGGTTTATATGGATATGTTTTATATAGTTCTAATAATCTACCATAAAAATTTGGAGTCTTGAAGTGATTTATAGCTCAAGTTATAATGTTTCAAAGTTGCTCTAGCAAACTGTGATGGGCCAGAGACCATCAAGTTTAATCACATTAAAGTCTGAGGTCATTGGTCTAGAAAATATAATGGTGAGAAATTAATTTTACATATTGAGATCAATGGTGCATATTAATTCAACATGTTAAAGGTCTTACACATAGATTATAAGTATCATGAGATTGCTAGTTTGATAGAAGATAAATGATGAGTAATGGTTTGTACTGATGAAGATCAATGGTGAAAGACAAGTCAAAGAGTCAACAATGCATGTGAGATTGTAAAGTGGCATAAGCATAAGGGAATATCAATAATTTTCTTAAAAGGCATGTGAAGGTGCCAAGATTCATAATCTTGAGAGTTTTAATCAAGATATAATGGTGAAAACTATAAGGTAAGGCCCAAGTTGATCTACAGAGATAGACGGTGCACATTTGGTCAATATTTCAAGGGTACAAGAAATGAGGTCAACATGTTCTAGGTTTAAAATTTGGATAGTGGAGAACTACACATTAAATTTAGAGATACTTCCAAAAAATATTGATGGTGCAAGTTGAGTGAGCTGAGTGAAGAATATGAGATGTGTTCTATGTGGCCTAGGTTTAATTGTGATTGTTGGGATTTAAATATTTGAATTTAATGAAGGAAAGACCAATGCTTGGTTTTTTATCCATAACTTTTGATATATGTATAATTTAATGTTATAGTAAAAATAAAAATTGTATAGGACTTCAAGGCACATCTAGAAACATTCATTTGAAGGTCTAAATGTTTATATAGTCAAAGTTATTAAGATCCAAAGTTGACTATATGTTCATTCATGATCTGAAAGTAACATGAGAAGGATAATTGAGTTTGTTATGATGCTATTTGGATGTTTGAAGGGGACTGAGCTATTTTAGAGTGTTTTAGACTCAATAAGGATCATCTTTATGGATTTTAGAGGTTTAGCCAATCCATATTCAGAATGAACAAATTCTTATAAGTTGACTATGTGTCCATTATTGGTGATTGTATATACAAAATGATGTTTGGGCCATTTGTGCTATAGTATAAGGATGTTGTGATGGATGTTATCACTTAAGGTAGACTTATAGATCATTTGACATTGGTCCATATATTTTTAAATTATTATTGTGTTCTAAGTTTTCTTAGATTAGTGTCAAAGAGGTGAATGTGTCTCCATAGGACCTAAAATAACACTTAGCCATATTTGAAAGAGGAAACTGCTTAAAGGTGATCCATGTAGATGAATTAAGAGTGAAGGCATGTGTTGTGGATGAAAAATAAGATTGTGAACATGATATTCATGAAGGCTCTATAAATGGTGAAATCAAAGATGATGATTTCTAAAGGTGAGAGACTTGAGAGAAGAGGTGTGTGTGAGTGTTGAAGAGTGAAGGAAAGAAGAAAGGGTGTGTGCCTAGTGGATGTTTTAAAGAACACAGTAGTTTGATGACTATGTGTATGACCTATAGGTCATATTTTTGATGTTATATGAATGCTCTTGTAGGTTTGAATATTGAGGATGAGTGAAGAGGTCTAGAGTGATCCAAATGGATGTTTTAGATGCCTTGACTATGAGTAAAGGATATATGATGCTTGTGTGAGCTTGGTGGTTGATTTTAGAGGAAGATAAAAGTGTGGTATGTTTGTATGACCATTTTTTCATATTTTTTTGGATGTGATAAATTTATTTATTAGAAGTGTACAGTGATCTAAAAGGTGGTTTTGCATGTTTTGTGGCTATGTGAAGAAGTGAAGGGGTATGATATACTTTGTATCTCCATTAGATTGGTAAGAAATCAGTGATTAGAGATGTTAATTTTATAGGTGTTGGGAGGGTGCTCAACATATAGGTCAAAAGGACATGACCAATAGGTGGTCAGAAAGACTTGATCATCCTAGGGGCAAGTGCTCCTTATGAAATAGGTGTTTCACTAAATTTTGGTCAGAAGGACTTGACTAGTGTCATGTTTGTGATCATTTTATAAGACAAGTAGTCCATATATTTATAGGATTGAGAATGGGTTTTATTTCCCAAGAGGGTTTCCTACATAGATTTTGTGTTGTGTGTGAAATCTTGTGTTATCTATTTGTTTATTGCTATAAACATCTTAAATGCTTCATGAATGGTTGTATTGAATGATTAAGTGTTTGAAGGGTTTGGAAATTGAATTGAATTTTTTTCACCACTAATTCACCACCCCTTTAGTGGTTTGTACCTCTAACACTCCTAATCTTTTTTATCCTCGTCAATGGTGTAGCTGCACCAAAGGCTATGTCATCACCCCTATCAAAATGATAATATATGGAACCCCAAATGGGATGGCATTTATTTAATGAAACTTATCTTCTTGATTGAAAAATGGTTTCTCTTATATATTACAAGGAAACAAACAAAATTAATTAGAATTATAACAAGTAAATAACATGAGAATTTTATGACATAACACGTAAACTTAAATCTTACCTCTAGCTCAAAAAGGACCATAGAATCAGATTTAATTTTATCATGCAATATAGTTGGAACAATTTTTCCCTTTAGCTCATGATATTCTCATAGTATAAAATCAAAATAAAATTAGAAATGAAAATTATGTGTCACTTTGAAAATCACAATCCAAATCATTTTTTCTATTATTGGAAATGAGTGTACAATAATCAAAATGTTATCTAGCAAGAGAATGAACAATGTATGTTAGATCCCAAAAGGGAATGTCTGTGAGTCTTCCCTATAAAACAATCTAAACTTGGAAAAACTAAATGAGGGATTCTAGCTATGGGTTTGTTATATTTGAATGGAAATTCACCTTCTAGAATGATTAGGGGTGACTGTAATGCAAGGAAAAAATTAATTACAAACTGAATAACATTTACTTTTAAATTTCATACATAAAACGTCAAATATTAATTAATAAAAATAACATGCCTACCAAGGCAGATATATTGAAAATCAAGCCTAAATGATTTTATAGATATATTTTATCTTCCTTTGTCAAAATAACTTTCACTACTATAGGGTCCATGTTTGTATGTTGTATCCCTATCAAGCACTCTATGTCTAAAGGTAAGGTTCCAAAATTAATAGTCTTAGAGTCGAGGGCACAAGAAAACTCTTCAAAAAAAGTTTTTAACTAGACACAAGAATGTTCAACAAGTTTGTATCTATCTCATAATGAGGCATGTAAATAAGGCCTCTAAAAGAACATTTATCTCTCATGTCTTTGTAAGTATCCTTATCTTCTAGAAGCCTCAATATTTTATGGAAAATAATATTTATATAGACAAATTTATGAATGGGGACAAAAGATACAGGGTGGGAAGCCATTTATGAGAAGATATTTTCATGATGAGATCAATTTTTAAATGGGGTGAATGGGAAAAATAAGCATATTCAAGGGTTTAGCAATATTTATAGTGATAGTTTTTGGGTAGTGCACAAGGTACTATACATTGTCCAAAGGATATAGACACTATCTAGAGGATCTAGACATTATCCAAATGTTATGGACATTATTGTGAGGACTTAGACACCACCAAGAGGATATGGACCACATTTAGAGGATTTGGACATTGTTTATAGGATGTGGATGCCACATATAGAAACTAGACAACATCTAGAGCCTTTGGATGACATTCACAAATTTTGGCCACAATCCAAAGCCTATGGAAGGTGGCTAGACTTTATGGATACTATCTAGATGATCTAGATAGTTTAGAGGATCTAGATGATGTCCAAACTTTGTGTTCACCATACAGAGGACTTGGACAACATCTAGAGGCTATAGACATTGCCTAGACCCTGTGAATGGTAGTTAGATATTTTAGAAAGCAACTAGATCCTCTTTATGGCATCTAGAGCCTCTAGACAATGTCAAAAAATTCAAGCCATAATCCACAAGATCTAAATGTTGTACATAGGGTTTGAACACCTTCCATAGGGTCTAGACACCATCCATAGGGTCTAGACATCATCCAGAGCGTTTAAACATCACTTAGAAACTATGAACAAAAGGTTGAGGTGCATACATGTTGTGTTCAAGTGATGCATGGGATTCACCATCATGACAAAATATTTTCCCTTCATTTTGACACAAATTCAAAACTAAATTTTCAATATTTTCTAGAATTTTACATAGGTATTTTACCTATAGGTCTTTAAAAAACCCTTAATAATGCATATTGGAACTATCATTAATGCACATAACATTCAAATATTAAATTCATAAATTTACAACATAAGATTAAATATTTGATAAATTTAAACATCATTTATCTTACCAAACCTACAAATTATTCATAGACACAAATTAATGGAAATTTTAAGTTAAACATATTTTTTGTCACCTTTTCAAATCATTTAGAATAATTTATTACTACTAATCCTAAAGTGCATATGAATTATAATGCACATACTCCTCTAACTTATAGCTCTAGAACCAACAAAGAGAATATTTTATATGGAATTATTTCATGATTTGGACTATACACAAACCTACTATCACATTTGATGAACATGAGATTTTTGATAATGAGTACACTGATGAAGCATTGTTTGTACATATATACATATATTTACAATCTAAACACAATGTCATCATATATAATGGTTGGATTAAAGATATATAGACCATGAAAATAATTAATACTCTTAGATACTCACAATCATATTTGAGGGATACCAAAATATAATTAAGGGATTTGAAAAACACAAACAAAACCTTGTTGGAAGGATTGTATTACCTCTCAAGGTGGGTCCCACTATAGTTTTTAATTTATTCATAGTTATTCTGAGTACATGGGTATTTGATATGGTATTATGATGTCCTTGGATATGTAAAATTCATGTATTTCCATATAATATACATGTGTGAAATTTATAAATTATAGTTTGGTGGTCACTGTTCTAGGTAGCCCATATGAATACCCTCTTCAGAATGAAAATACTCTTCCTCCACCCATAATACTACTACAATAAGTTGTAAAACCTATTAAGGTCCACTCTAATTATAAAAATAAAATAAATATAATGCATTTTCCTCATCAATAAATATTAAAATATCCAGTACATCACAAATATATTCAAGACTAACAAGAACCATTATCTACTCCATCATGTCCTAGACTAGTGTTACAGAGTTCTCTACATGTTCTTTCACATACACAAGCACATTATCCTATTTTTAATTATAATACATGTATTAATATGATTCACATAGTTATGAATAATACATAGGATCATATGGTTGATGATGATCATGATGTATATGTAACAACACAAGATTATTTTTCAAATTTAGATATAGATACACATGTTACTATTAGATCATGATAGTTAACATCAACTACATTTGACATAAGACCTACATGTGAGAATACAATTTATGGGATCATTGGTTAACATTATATAACATTATAAAAAATCATAAAATACAAAACAAAATATTGAAAAATTTAAATGCAGGTTATGTATGACATGTATTGTTTAATTGCATGATTAAATATTGTTTTATCATTTATAGTACATTATATATCTAGTTTAATCTATTCACATGCATTTAATATTTTACATGAGCGAATTGAAAGACATATAGTTCCTTTTATTACATGAATACACCTATGTGACACATTTCTAGATCTAGGACTACTTTTCTACTTTAGGGGCATGTTCATAATAGGGACATATTCTTAATTTACTTAGGTTATATCTTAATATTTCCATTGATAATATCATGATACTTTACATTGATTATAAATGACATAATTTGACTTATACTACTTATATTATTATTTCACTAGATATTATATTTATATATATGCAATTATGGCATGCATATATTGTATAGATTATACACTCTTGTTCTATGCATGCTTGATGTTTTTATATATTACATGATGTAATGCCTTTTTTTTGGTCACATTGTGTGATTCACTCCATGTTTTTTGTTTGACTCTGATTATGTGTGTGAAATGTAATATTCCTTTATGTGTGAGCTATTTAATTTTCCTTTGTGTGTGATATTTTATTTACCATTTTTTATTTTGAATTTAATTTTCCTTTGTGTGCATCATTCAATTATCATTTTCATGTGTGGCATTCAATTGTTCATTGTGTGTGTGAAATTTCATTTCCAATATGTGTGTGATATTTTATTTTCCATTATGTGTGATTATTTATTCATTAGACATTGAGTGCTATTATTTGTGATTTTATGCATCATGGCTTTGAAATATTGTGTAACTTTATTTTTTATGTGTAGATAAATATAGGGACATTATTTTTTCCAAGATATATATCACATATTCTTCTTATTTTTCAAAATGTCATGATACATATCATGTAACTTCCATGTAGTTATTACTTAGTCTATGTATGCTCATTTCTACATTGACTATTCAATGTGTTTTGCATATATATATTGACATGACACTTGTATGCCTTAGGATACATGTTTCATACTATTTTAAACTTTTAGGGTTTATGTAAATCCTATGTTTGATTAAAGGTATGAGTACACTAAAATAGGGAAATAATATACATAAAATAGCCACTGATTTGTTATAGATTTTAGTTTTTAAAAATAGTAATGAATATGTGAAAATAAATACTTATCTGGAAAACACCTGATATGGATGATCTGAGTGTTAGAAAGTGAGATAGAATTAGGTCTGAGTGTCATCAACTGGATCTCTATGTCAAGAACCCCTCTTGGATAATAGCACCACATATGGAATATAACGTCATGTGGCTCTAGTGTTTTGATATTGATGTTGATGTCCTTTATGTTGGACTTTTAAAAACTGATGAGTGTGCCTATGTCTAGGTTTTTAGGGTGCACATAAATTTTTAAACTCTATATTGTGCCTAGAATGATTTATTTATGATACAAACCCTAATACTTATTGAAATTAGGTATGATATGAAAAGTGTGTTTATTAGTAGGATAGGCTAGACATCCTCAACCCCCCATTGTAAATAGATTTGCCTACATACCAATATTTAAAGGAGGGATCAAGCCTAATGTATTTCTCCCCACCTAAGTGCTGGTGCAAATGAAATTTATGCTAGTATGATAGTGGTCTTGAGTGCCTTGAGTGTGTTTAAGATTAAAAATCTAGAAAATCTAAGTTTAGGGCTGATGTATATGGTAATATGAAGAAGTAAGATAAAATAGGGATTAATAACCTTGATTTTGCTCAACTTGTTTCATGTTTGAATGGGTATTTTTCATCTAATTTACATCTAGTGGATACATGGCTAAAAATTCATGTATTTATAGTATTTTTTTTGCTTGTGTAGATAATAAAATATGTCTAGGCTGACCTTAGGATGGTTTTACTTTTGAAATTATATTCATTTGGAAATGCTCGAGTAAAGGACATTGGTGCCATTCTAGGGACACTAGCATCATGTGGCTCTAGTGTCCTTAATGTGGTGCTAATGTCCAGCTAGTAGAACACTAGGCACAAAGGTCCAAGATCAAGAAATGAGGGTCTAAGACTATATTTGAGCTAATTAGGGATGTTTGTGGCTCACAAAAATAATGGATAAGTGTGATAATAGGCTCTAAGATAGGTTTAGAGCTAATTTATGGATAATTAGTGTCAATTAGCACTCTTAGCCTCAATTACCACTTTTAGGTGATTAAATTTTCCCTCTCCAATTTATGTTAGAAATGTAACAAAGTGAAATGACTAGTATAAAGGAAAAAGATGTGTACCTAGACTTAAATAGGAGGTGAAGTACATGAAGCTAATTCTAATTATGTGAAGCTAAGTTTGCATATGTGAAGCATGATCCAATGCATGACCTATAAATAGAACATGCATAAATTAGTCCTTACTTTAGATATATCAAAAGCAAAAGACTATGTTGAGTAAATAAGTAAAACTAAGTAAAGAGATGGGAAAGAGGAAAGGAATAAATACGCCTCATTAGCTATGTGAACCAATACATGAATCTAGTGATAACATGTGTGTGTATGTGTATATAGTGATCAATCGATGAATAGTTTATACTAAGATGCTAACTTGCTCAATCCACATGTGTGGGTGTCTCAATAACTCAATCCAATTTTGAATCCATCATTACCCACCCCTACTTGGTGGATCCTGACCTATGAATAACTTAGGTTGGACTGATAGTGTGTCCAACCTTACTATGTGGGTGGATCAAGAAATTAAGTAGGCTATGACTCCATCATTTCCCACCCATGTGTAGTATATTCATCTAAAACTAAACTATGTGAAGTACTAGAAATGGATAACTAAGTATGTCTAACTATGTATGTTGGCTCTATGGCCACTCAAGTACATTATGTGGCTCTAGGCCACTCAAGAATACCAAACACTATAGATGGAGTAAGGCATGAAACTAGTGATAACCTAGAATATGATTTCAATTGTATATAACATAGAGAATGACATGGAATTTTTTATTCCATCTAATTAATTAATGTGTGACTGAGCATATGGAAACAATGTGTCATGTACAATCCCCCAAATCTGATATCCAAGCATATGGATTCTAGATTGAGTTATAATAAGCTATATCTAAGTATCTGAATTGAATATGGGAATGGTCATGCCATGAATTATGCCCCCAATATGATCAAATTGATATGAATTTGATAGTATATATTATGATTCTAAGCAAAAATTGAGTATAACTAATAAATCTATAATTATATTAGTACAAACTTATACTAAACCTATTGTATTATTCTAGACAATCTAAGTTATTTTGAAATTGAAGCTATTGGATAGTAACATCATATCTTAGACAGTAGTGACATGTGGTTCTAGTGTCCCCATTTAGGAACTAATGTCCTTATGGTTTGAATTTTATGTCATTGTACTGCTTTTTGAGTTACTATTTTCCTTTGTGTTTACCTATGTCTAATTTTCTAATATTAAGCCTATGTACTAAAAAATGTTTTGTGAGTAAAATATAGGAGCCTGATCTCTATGACAAACCCCTTTGAATGCCTCCTATTTTGAGGGTAGTTATTTAACTTGTGAAAAAACTATCCTCAAAAGAAAAATCTCTAAAAAATGTGTTTTATTCAGAGCATATATGATAACTACGTGATAATCTAATATAATGTGCATAGATAACATCACAATGTAAGATAATTTAAGCATAAGTATGTAATGTAAGATGTATGTCATGTCTAAGATTTCACAAGGGTGTTAAGATAGATGCAATCAATGTATGTAATATTAAATCTGAGTAGAACTGAGTATCTAGCTAGGGGGATGGAGCATGATGTCCATCAAGGCACCCAAGTAGGAAGGGTAGATGCATGAGGTCCCTCATGGTATCAAAAACTGGTGTGTAAAAATTAAAGAGATAAGTGACATGGCCATGATGCATACAAGAAAATATACATAACACACACATGAGGCATGCAAACTAGGCCAAGGACCTATAATATAAGGGACATGGGCACATGTCACTAAATCTAAGAAAACAATACATACAAGTGCATGTTCAAATGTCTACATATGCAAGCAATAATCAAGTTAGATTAGAATCACATAGAAGGACATGTTTAAATGTTTGCATAAACAATGAGAAAAGCACACACAAGGGACATGGGTATATGTCTAAATCATATATTTTGTGAAAATAAGTAGTGTAGAACCAAAGAGTAATGGCATATTCAAATTCCCTTGAATAGAAAAAACATATAAATATAATCAAGTCTAAACTATGAAATCTAGAAATGAAATCATACATGAATATGTAGTACAAATCTATGTAAGAGATAGGATGCACATATGCTAAGTCTAAAGTAGTAATAGCTAGAAAAAATGAGTATGAGTAGTAACGATAAATATCTAGATATAACAATAATAAAGCTAGAATGTAGAGTATTTAAGGATAGAACCTGGTAATATAAACTATGTATAGGATGCCCCCAAGTGGGTGAATGTGTCAAGTGAATAACCATGGATCAATTTATATGCCCCTAGTGTGTATATAATAGCATATTTGGATAAATGTAGTGGACCTAAGTCCTATATGCAAGATGTAAGCACTCAAAAATAATGAGTGAGGCATGTAGTATGATAAAACTAAATATACTAAGATATATAGCATATGTAGTGTCTGCCAAATATAAGAAGTGTAACATAGCAATGCATACAATCTATAAATTTTGTGTTTTCTAAATAATTGTTTGAATGGTTTTGTGTTTTTGAAATATTGTATTATTTTTCTATTTTGTGGAAATAATCTATGTATAAGCAACATGAAAATGAACTATGTATAAAGATCAAGGAAGAAAAAAAGTATGTACAAGAAAAGTGAAACCATACTGACTGAAGAGTCTCATGGGAGACTTGCTATCATTGTGACCCATGTAAAATAAATAAACTATGGATGTGTGTGTTGTGTGAAGGTAAAATGTAATACCATAATATACTATACTGATTGATTCATGTCTATATTTGTATCTACCTATGTAGTGGTGCTATAAATTTGTGGCACTGACGATGGTGTCATATGAACTATAGGGGTCTTAGTAACCTATCTAGTAGAAGAAGCTATAGGTGACATAGGTGTCCTATGTTGAGAACCTTGAGAACCTAATACTACTAATTTTGGCAACAAAAGTTTTGGAATAATGTCCTCTAGAATTTGTGACGTATCTCTAGCATAAGGATTTCTCTAATATTAGTATGTAGACATGTTAATACTGTAGGAGTAGAGATAGCCTATATTGGTGGCTCTACTAAAATCTATGATGTATTAATAAGAATTGTGCTCTGAGTTGTAATTAATAAATGTGTTATATCTAGTAGCTATTTTAGAACTATAATTAGTGACTTAAAGTAACTACTTGTAGAATAGGTAGAGAATACTCATATGGAAGACCCTCAACTTTGACCACCTAATTGGTGTGTATGTATTTCAAGCATCTATGCACTATGGATGGGATGGATGGTAGGTGTTATATCCATGACCTACCCAATAACATATCAAACATGTGTGTACTGGGTACTACTAAGAACTGAGTGGCTATATGCTTTGATCTAACTTGTAATGGAAGCATACTCTCCCCAATGGAGCTTTGAACATGACCATTAAAACCACTAATAACTATGTTTTTAGGGAATATATCCTATTTTAAATACCCCAAATGTTATAAAAGTGTCATAGTTCACATGCTAATGCTTAACCTAATGTCAACCATAACACTCTAAATAGGATGATGATATATATAATATCATACATAGAGAGCATGTAAATGTGTATCATCAACAACAATCTCCTAGTCTGACAAGGTGATGAGTGGTCTAGGTGGAACTATACTGTGGCACATGCTAATGATATTGGCATTAGGTGTG
The DNA here is from genome assembly GCA_037957365.1 of Torreya grandis. NCBI lineage: Eukaryota > Viridiplantae > Streptophyta > Pinopsida > Cupressales > Taxaceae > Torreya > Torreya grandis. Next base: position 4,110,523 of record JARHVA010000925.1, on the reverse strand, counting down.
CCTCTTCTATAATATTATGATATGAAGTTGGTGGTAGATGTGCCTGATATGTGTATTGAACACCTAAAATTCTCCCTACCTCATTTTTGTGTACTTTAGAAATGGATCTGAGAATATATTTAATGCATTCACTTCTGTTTCCTATAATTTTGTTGCCTCTATGGGTATGCCAACATCAAGAATGTTAGCCTCAATCAAATATTGTATATTATGTTATAAGATTATCATTTATTTATTGTATGGCCTAGTACCCTATGATAATCATAAAATTCATTGGAATCATAACATTTTAGAAGAGTCGATGTTGTATCAACTATTTAATGGGAGGGAAATATTTGACTTTGCATTCCAAGATCTATTTTAAAACTCATGCTGGTGACTCTAGAAGGTTGGTGAAGATTAAATGTTGAGGAGATTTAAACCAAGAAAGGAGATGGATCTAAAGCTATGTTAACTTTGGCCTTTTTATCACTCTTGTTTTCAATGTCCCTTACCTTGTATGGAGGCTTATTTGAACTCTTAGCATTTTTTTCTAATTCATTTGTATATTTTAGTTTGCCCATTAATAAAAGAACTACCTCTCTTTCTTTTACTATGTGGCACAAATATATGAAATTAGGAGACTTCTTAAATAAGATAGCTTCATGTAAGGCTGGTAAAAGACTCTGTTTGAGGTTGTCTTAAAGCTCTTTGTCTGGCATGGGTCTAGTCAATTTAGTTAATATAATCTTGTATTGTAGGCATATTCTTAATGGATTCATTTGAATTTTGTTTCAAATATGCAACTTGGGAATATGAGATCTTGTCATTTATATTGATGGAAAAGTGTGCTAAAAACATGTATACCAAAGGATTGAATGTTGTGTTGATTCAGTAAATCATAAAACCATTATATGGCATAATCCTTTAAACTATGTGGAAACAACTTTGTGAAAAGCCAATTGTTGGACATGTATTCTAAACATGCCACATGAAAATATCAAAAATGGTGTTTTGGGTTACCCTTTCCATTATACAATGTAATCTTAGGTGCCATGAATCTGGATGGCAAGGAAGTTGTTGGTATGTGATGTGCCAAAGGTGTATGTAAGAGAACATTAGAATCCAAGGCATATGATGGCCTAGTGGCTCCTTCTCAAGATGTAACATCTTAGCCTATAGAGTATAAACCTCATGTATAAGGGATTAAACATCTAGGGTGGAGGAAATAGCCACAAGAGGTTTAGCTCTCACTAAAGGTTGCTGAATTATAATTGTAGGTTCTACTAGCTAAGTTAGTCCCATTTATGTGTAACAATGTTATTAGCTAGGGCATTTGAAGATTGACCATTGTTTGATTCATTATCAATTTACAATATGGCTTGTAATATTTGTGCATGATCAAGGGGTTATTATTTAATTTTATCTCTAAATCTTTAGTAGACATCATCTTTAATGACAAATTATGTTATCATTGTTAAGTGGACTGAAAGTGTCCCAATTTCCAATTTGTGTATCATCTTGTTATTGATTATATTGTTCATCTTCAAATGAATTATCATTTAAATACACATAATTAGGGTATGAAATATCAATAATAGGTGTTACAATAGGTCCTTTATCCATGTTATAAGCTTGAATATTAGGAATCTAAATATGCTTTATAGGATTACCACCTAGCCTAACACTTCTTAATGGGAGAGAGAGATTTTTAGATGAAATATAGTAAAAAAATGGAATAAATATCTTAAAACATAATATATGAAATATAAAAAAGTTAAAACAACTAATTAAAATAAGAAAAAGAAGGATACAAACCCTATGATCATCTAGGGTTAGGGTTTGAGCAATGTTCAAAGTAAGTCGGGTTCACCAAATGTTTTAACCTTTTAAGGTTTAACTTATGTAAATAATATATTTGATTAAAGGGTTGAGTGGACTAAATTAGATAAATAATATGTATAAAATAGACACTAATTTGTTACATATTTAACTAGCTTTGACTTTCTAAAAATAGTAATAAATATGTGCAAATAAAGACTTATCTGGAAAACACTTGATACAGATGATCTAAGTGTTGTAAATTGAGATGGAAGTAGGTCTAAGTGTATTCAATTGGACTATATGTCAAAACCCATCATGGATAGTATTTACAAATTTGAATAATATCACCATGTGGCTATAGTGTCCTGATATTAGCACTAATGTCCTATGTGTAGGATTGTCCTAAAATTTTGAGTGCACTTGTGTCTGGGTTTTTAGGGTCTATTCCTATGCACATTAATTATATAACTCTATATTATGATTTTAATTAATAATTTATTATGCAAACACTAATACTCCTTGTAATTAGGGTATGAGATAAAAAGTGTGTTTGTAATTAGGATAGGTTGAACATCCTCAACACCCCACTGTGAAGAGTGTTGGCTACATACCAATACTCTAAGGTGGGATCAATCTCAATGTAGTTCTCCCCACATAAGTAATTCTAAAATTGAAAGTTATTTTAATATGATAGTGATCTTGAGTTATTTGAGTGTGAATGAGATTGGAAATCTAGAAAATATATGCCTAGGGTTGTTGTAGATGGTAGTATGCAGAAGTAAGGCAAAATAGGGATTTATAACCTTGATTTTTCTCAACTTGTTTCATGTTTGAATGGGTATTTTGCATCTAATTTCCATATAGTGGATATAGGGATAAAATTCATGTATTTATATCACTATAAATACATGAATTTTATCCCTACCTAGACATCATTTATTATCTGCACAAGAAACAAAACACTTGTTTTATTGCTTGTGCAGATAATAAAAGATATCTAGGCTAATCTTAGGAGGGTTTTACTTTTTAAAATGTATTCATTAAAAAAATATATGGTAAAATACATATGAACCATTTTGGGTACACTAGTTCCATATGGATCTAATGTCCTTAATGTGGCACTAATGTCTAGTTGGCAGAACACTAGGCACACAGGGCTAGGAATGAGAAATGAGGGTCTAAGACTATGTTTGATCTTACTAGGGACACCTATGTCCCAAAAAAAGGATGGATAAGTGTGATAATAATCTATAGGATATTTTTACGGATAAGCTATGGATAGGTATTCTCAAGTAGCACTCTTAGTAATCAAATACCACTTTTGAGTGATTATACATACATATTAAGATGTCGTATTCTTATTATGATGAAATATTATCCACATGTTAGTACATGATTTATATGGATTATATATATTTATATATAATATGATGTGCATAGCTAATGTTTTTGATATTATTAATACATAGGCTACATTCCTCACCTCGAAAGTAGATCAAAGATAATGGTTTGTCCTAGAGATTAAACCTTTAAAATCATAGATAATTTTAGATATTGGGCATAAATTAATTTATGATGGTAAAATTTTACATAGATTATTATAGGTTTTACTTAATATTATGATATATTTGAATCATATTGGAGGAATATACTTTTCATAGTCATAGATTTCACAGGAGTATGATACATTCATAGATTTTGTGAGATTATTACATACATTACAGAACTTAGATTGCATAGATTATTACAATAGGGGCATATATGTGACTTATGTTAGTTTTTTCATAGATATCATGATATATTTTCATAGAGTATGAGTCAAATTATGTATATTATCATATGGAAAGGAAACTTGTGCCATTTTAACTCAACATTATTTTGATTAATAATAACCCATAGTGGATTCCATTACTTGGATAAGTTGGGTGGGCTGAAGTTATTCATGAATTAAAATATAGGCACATCTTAGTTTCAAATGAATTTTTGGGAAATATTTATCTCAATCTATGGTTTTACATTGAAATATCTAAGGGGAATAATCACCCCATTTCTCTAGTGTCTCTAGAAAATAATTTGCCAAAAGACAATCTTGCCTCATGTGCAGACATGTATATTCATTCTTTCATATTTGATCTCAAATATGATAGATTTTTTTAATTTTAGATTTTATATAATTATTAAAACATATTTATAAATATTTCATGGTGCAAGTTTTCATGGAACAAGGTGCATCAAATAATACATAATTGAGCACACTCACCTTGATTATCTTCAAGTATCAATCGTTATCCTTTTACTCTATAAAGTCCATTACTAGAATTAAATAGGGGGTGTAGGGAATGTATCCACTCATGTTTGGTACTAATAACTTGACAAAGTGTGATTCTATCAATACCCAACATACTTAATTTATCTCTATATGCATGATTCTTAATTACATTAGTCCTCATCCATAAATTTATATATAGATTTGACACTTCTAAATTTCTATTACTATTCCAAAAGACTCTCATAATTCTCCACTTGAATATATTAACATCATTCTCAAATTGTCTTATGATCTTAAATAATTATTCCTACTTTTTGGATAGTTTTGCACTACCTCAAATAATATCCATATTGTCAACCTCTTTACTTATGGTAGATCTATCCATGTTTCATTCAATGATTAGTTTCAAAAACTTGGATTGTTCATATGGGTCAGCTTGTACATTTCACATGTCGATTCAGAGTAAAATATACAAAGAGTTAGCTACATAAACATATCAAATACTAATAATTTATCTATTTGACACCTATCAAACACCTATCTATCTAACAATGGAAAATACACTACACTTTGAGAGGAACTTCTCTAAATCTTACAAATATAAAACCCCTCAGAGGAGTAACCCTGAGCTAAGTTTGAATTCCATTTTCAAGGTCAAATCATAGTTTTTCAAATGTTGAAATCCATACATAGGATTGCACTGCATAATAGTACTACATAATATTTCACACACTCAAATAGGTGGGAGAACTACATTCAGTTGGACTTCCCTCTTCACACTATTAGCTATGCAGGAAATACTTAGTTATATAGGGTGGCTAAGGTTATCTCAACCCTTGAAATTTCACCCCTTTACCCAATTTTATAGTGTTATAGTAATGTAAAAATACATTTTTAATCAAGGATAAGGATTATAGATATAACCATGTGGGATTTAAGACATGCATGCACAAACAAACCTCATTAGACATAGGTGTAGTTAGTGAGACTATCATATATTTATAAAAATACACATGATAGTTTCACACCCTAGTGTAGGCATTTAGGAAGAAAAAACTTGTTCAGGATTACATATAATCTTTTTTCTCAAATCCAAACACTCAAATCCATTTCCTAATCACTAATGACAATTACATCCTACCCCAATTATATATTGACACAAAATGAGGTTAAGTACACATTCCCTATAGTATTATTCCATAAATAACAAGATACTATATCAGGTTGGTGATACTTAGATTTATTTCATAAATATACATCTTAATCAATCTGAATATCTATTAGTTTAGTTCTATTAGAGTATATTAATCCCAAAAATACATAATATATCTATTTAAAAAAATATAAAAATGAAAATCTTAGGAAGGGTAAGAGGGAAGGGTATGGGTTTTAATCTTCCCCATCTTCCTTATTTTTTATAGTTTAAAAATAAAAACATAATAATAAAGGAATTTTTTAATTCCTTTAGTAAAAAAAGAACTTTTTAAAACAAAAAGAAAAGGGAAGGAGTTCAAAATCTTCACATATCTCTTCCTCTTTGCTAAATTTTTGTCATTTACAAACAAATTAGTAAAAGCAATATATTTTTAAAAGTATTAAGGTGAAAAGAAACAAAATAAATGAAGGAAAAAAATTTTAAAAAAAATTGAGAGATAGAGAGAATACATGTGAAAACTAAGAAGAATTTGTTTATGGTGACAACCAAAGAGATCAATGTGGGACATGTGAGTGAATTCCACGAATCAATCCTTCTGCCTCTCCCCTTCACTCTTCCCTTGTCCTTATCATATGTGAAAATTATCGAAATTGTGGATTGAAATCCTTTTAAATAACTCATGAATATTTTTAAGGTTTTCATAAGATGGATGGCTGATATTGAAAGGATACAAGTGTGGGTAGCTAACTTTAAATGTTTTGGATGGATTTGACTTATTTAAAATGCTTTATAATTTGATTTAATTTTAATATTATTTTAAAAGGGGTTGTATGTGGGGGATGATACTTAAGTGACATGATAATTAACAAGCACCCCTTGTAGTATAAAAATATATGTATAATTAATGTGTGTGTGTGTGGGGGGGGGGGGGGGGGGTACACACACACACACACACACACACACACACACACACACACACACACACACACACACACACACACACACACACACACACACACATGTATGTATATATGTATAATTAATGTATGTATGTATGTATGTATGTATATAAATTAATATATGTATAGTATTATACAGACACACACACAAGATTATAAATTGCTGGTCAAAATAACTAATACGTGTTCCCTAAAGTTTCGGGGTGATGGGGATCCATAAAAATGTATTAACCATGGATAATCCATGCCATAAATTAGGCATGAAATTATAATATATGTTTATTATAATTTTAAATTAATTAAATGGAATTGGGATAATGGTCCAATATATATTTTGATCAAATTATCCAATTTCAAAAGGAAAAAAAAACTAGTTTTAGCCAAACAGTGAAGATTAGGCACTAAAATTATCCTTGTTATCAATATTTCGAGTGAGTCACTATCACTTTGGGGGCTTGTTTTTATATTTTGATTTTAATGAATATATTAAAATTATAATTTAAAATAGATACACATCTAAACCCTATGCATCTACCCCTATCTAATTTTGGAAATACTTAATTAATTTTTTTCTATAGTGTACATGTATTGAGATGCTTAACAAGTTTAATTGTCTAATTGTGTGTCACATTAGTAAAGACCCATTTATATATATTAAAAAGGTAAATTTATTATTCATTTGTGTTATTAAAATACATTATATCTAACATATATTTTTGAATATATAACATTATACCAAAAGAAGAACTATATTATTTCTCACATTGTCATGTGTTTTTACTATGATTTTAATTTTGCAATCTTATTATGCGTGAGATAAATTGGTTAGAATTATGTCTAAACACAACATAATTATTTTTAATATAATGATCCAATTTGTCTTTATATACCTTATATAAAAAATAATTATTTAACTTATCAATTATTTTTAAAAACTAAATACTTGTGTATACACTTATATTTTTTAGTTACTACCAATTTCTTTTGTAGGATTCTTTGGCACATATTTTTCCCTGAGTGAAAGTCCCAAAGAGTGTACTGGGATCAATTTTAGTTTGAATCATGTTAATTTATGATAAATTTTCATATTACCACATGTTACACCTACTTACACTCATTACCTTATTACTCAATCAATTTAGCTTCTTCCAATGCTCCTTTCCCTAATTTATGCCTCTTCTTCCTACTTCCATGTATTTTATCAACTAAATCATCCATATTGAGTTATTTGTGATATGTTCCCTATATTTTGTACTATATGAGCCATGGTGTATACAATCCTTTTCTTATCCATGATCCTTTTTCATATATATCAACTATTATATTGGCTCTAGCCAATGTAGTATTTTTTTTCTTTAGATCATTAAATTATATCAATTAAAATTGATCCCCTTGACATGATTGATATGTCACTTTAGTATTTATATCCACACACACACACAAGGCTCAAAATTTTCATTTATATATAATTAAAATACTATCCTAATTTGATTGTGAAAGAAAACTTTCCTTTAGTAGACGAAGATGAATTAAAATATATGAGCTTATACTTTTGGAGGCCTTTTTTGCATAATATCTTTTGAGTTCATGAGAGGGAAACTAAAATAGAAAGATAAATATACTATTTGGATCCCCAAACTAAGAATGCTTAAGTATTCATCATTACATTTTTATTATCAACTATAACATCTCTCATAAAAGGCCACTTGAGCCAAGGGGGATATTTATACACTAACAAGTCAATCCAATGTAAATATTTGTATCTCTAAACTATATATTTTATTTTATTTTATTTGTATGCATAAATATAATAGTATATTTTTGTCTTATCTTCATGTTTAGTTTATCTTATGCTATTTTTTCATACTAATATATCCATATCTAGATACCTCTTGGTTACTCCCTAATTGAATTTGTCTATATTTAGTTTTCCTCTTTTAAATACTATATATAGGTTTTCTTTTTTCTTTTTTCTTTCGGTTCCTTACATAGGATTCCTAATAATATCCTTAATCTCATTTTTACAAATAAATATTGCTTATAGCCTCTAGATTTTTTTGTGATGCATTTAATTTTCTATATGTTGAATCTTGTATGGTCTTCTCCCTTGTCATATATTAAAGGATATTTATATTAATGACTATATTCACCCTACATAAATTTTAGTAAAGCTAAAATTAATATCACCTCATAGTTGTGTTGGATTATTTAGATTTCTTCCTTGTTATCCTTTATTATCACTATTGATTTTTAATCATATCATATTTACCATCATTAAATTTGGTGAACCCAATATGAATCTTATGCCATCGACATGTTAGGTGGTTTTAACATTTTATTTTCTCTTCCTAGATTCTTGGCACTCTAAATTTTTAAAACATATCTTGTTTTCCAATTTTTATTTCATTTATCATTCCTAAAGGATATCATTCCATTCATATAATGGAATTCTTCCAATGTCAAAGTGAATATGACCAAGACTATCAGTTCCAAGGATGTCAATCCAAAATCCCTAGTGCCATGTCCATGATTGACACTAGAAAGATCTTTAAAATCCTTATTCATACTTTTTTTTCATTTATCAATAAAATCATTATAATGATTACAATATGGTTATCACCAAATAAAGAATGTCAATATTAACCCTTATGTTATCATAACACTCAGGGCTAGAACTCAACCCCATGAACAATGCGATTCTAAAGGTGAATGTGTAGATTGTCCCAAGTACATGCAAGAAATGATTTTCTACCTTGAAAAATATCCTAAACATGTAATAAAAACATTTGAATAAGTTCATTCTCTCATGATGGCTCCTTTATTTGAAACCTCACCCATTATTTTATATAGGATTTGAATAAAGTCATTATGCAACCTCCTCTAGTCCTTCCTCTTCAAATATACCTATCATAATAACGATTGTGGAAAACCCTACTTTTAGTGACTCGAATCAAAGAGTTAGTATCAATACTAATCAAAATCACACTTCTTGTGCTACCCAATATTTTCACTCTAGTCAACATGAAACTCAAGCATCTCAAACCAATTAAAACACACCTAAAACTACTCAAGTAATGATGTAAGTTTTAAACCAAATGGATCATATACAATCTAATAGTTGAAACCAATTAATGTAAATGAAAAATACAATGCTTGAAAATAAAAAATAAACCTTGAAAAATATAATGGGGAGTTCTAAATCAATGTACCACTGATCCCCCTTAAGTATCATCTTGGAAATATTATCCATCAACCTCCAATTTGTAACAAAATCATTAAACACCTTGAAAATGAACCCTTAATTCCTCATATTATAACCACATATATTTGTGTAATCATGCCAACTATTTACCATGACAGATCTATCCTTACATATGGGCGATGATTTAGAATGGTATAATCAAATCAAGATTATCTCTATCACCATCTTAAAATGTTTAGTGAATGAGTTGGCATAATAATTATAATATTATGACTTATATGTAAACAAATTAGGAAGCTTTGTCAATTAAAATCAAGTAGATAATGAGATGAAAAAAATACATTAAATGTTATATATCTCTATCTCAATAACTCAAACATAAAATATATGAAAATAACCTATCCAATCTTTTAAAAAATTCCTTAACACAAATTTCCAATACATATTTAGGTCCTTCTCTCCTAAGTCACTGGAATAGGAATTTGATCAATATCAAAGATAGAAACACCTCATGAGATAATTTGAGGTTCTTCAACCTAATAAAAACACTAGAACATTTAGTAGAACTTATAAATGCTAAAAATGATGGAATTAGTGATACTTATGATCATATCCATGACTCTAACAAAACTCATCACACTATCATGCCTAGTGGTTTATAAAATGTGGCCCTTTCCCAACCTAATGTAGGAAGTCCTTTATAACCACCCCCATTCAAAAAACTAAATTAATAACATTGATATTCATTAATATCTTAGCCTTAAATAATTTTGGATAAAACTTCCTAGAACCTAAAGAATTGATTATTCATGACCCAAACCTCAATGCTATGAGAACCAAGTGTTTTTTTGGCTCCATGTTAATTTGGTTCATCCCAAAAATAATTTCCATTCACATTTTAGCTTATAATATGATTTTATCCATGGTTGTGACTTTGACCATGATGTTGTGATAAGAGTGTGTTATAAAAACTTTGAGAAAGTTTGAAAACTTCATTAGGGTAAGGTCAATCATGATACATGTAATCAATCTAATGATTACTTTAAGATATATTGAAACCATCTTAAGGATCACTCTCAATGAAATGTTAATCAACTTGAAAATAATAAAAATAAATATTAATCATCTTAAGGATCACTCTCAATGAAATATTAATCAACTTGAAAATTAACTTCATGTTGAATCAATTACTAATGTCATAGAAAATTTTGTTAACCCTTCTTCCAATCATCCATAAAATTAGGTTAACATGAATGGCATTAAGTAAATTATATATCACAACCATTCTTCCCAAAAAACTTTACCTCAACCTATGACACATTCTAGAGCCTATAAAACTATTCATGCCTGTCTTATAGGTTAAATTTCAATTTTTATCGCTTTACGAGCCTTAAAAATTTTAAAACAAAAAACTAACAAACTTTCCCATGATGATATAGCTCAAAAAATTTATAATAATAAAAATATATCCCATATATTGATATAATATCATGTTTATGTGATTGTATGACCTCTGCCAACATATAATTATATTTTTGTGCCAATATGGTCTTATGTTTCTTGATAATACACTCTCATGTTTTTGTGTTGATACAATTTATTATTTTTTCATTTATATTGCCCATGCAAATACAATCAAATGTATTTAATTAATTGTATTGCCATGGATGATACTACCAAATCAAGTCAAAACTCAACTAAACTTAGGTCCAAAATATTCTAGAGTCAAACATGATTCTATTTAGACCTTTATTTCCTTATTACAATCACCTTCACTTACCTTAATCTTAAAGAGTGGGATCTCACTGAAAACCTATCTAATGTCTTTAGTAAGATTCCCTTCCTTTATCTTATGAGTACATCTCCTAATCATAAAAATGTATTAATGCAAAATATTTTTGATATGAAAATTCCTCAACCACCACCCATGGGGTAAGAACCAACTTTTCTCAGTTTTAAGGAAAGTATTATGTAGCAATTTGAAGATTTATATATAAAAATTGATAGGCCAAGGACCAAAACTTGTCTTCAAAAATTTTAATCAAAGTTATGATTCTTGATGAAATTATTTTTCATGCAACTGGCCTTCCTCTCTTTATTAGCATTTAAATTGGTGATTTTAAAGTCAAAATGAACTTCATAGATTAAGGCTTAGGTGCATTTATGGCATCTTTATAATTCATTAAATCCCTTTGGTATCTAAAAATTTCCTTAATAACACTAGTAGCCTGTGCCAAGAATATGACCAAAGAAAAATGTGACCTATGAGGTGAATTTATCTTCCTATCATGGTACCTGTATGTAATAAAAAATGCATCATATCTATGAATTAATCCTATATCGAATAAGATACATCACACCTACACTTTCGATTGGGATACACTTGTTAAGCAAGAGTATGACCAATATGGGGATCTACTAGACCCTATTAGGGGATCACTTGTCATAAAATATCATGTTAGTAAGGGTTCCAAAGCCTAAATTCTAATACAATCACATGACAACCCTATTAGAGTCCTAAGGTTTAAAATGTTCACTCTATTCTAATAACAAGAAATCAAAATCTAATATAGTCCTCACCAAAGCCTGTGGCACAAAGTTGGGGTTAGAATCAATAAAACAAATATGTATAGGGAACTTTAATTAAAATAAGTATGAGTAACATCCTAATACATGAAATATGAAATATAGTATTATTCGAGCCAACACTTATGCTAGTTATATCTACTAAAAGATAGGAGAATAAAGTTAGAATATAAATAACTAAATGTGAACCCATCGAGAATCAATATCTCCCTTAGCCAATGGGGCTTTACAAGAGGTTTTTATGGTTTTTAAGGATCACTAAGAAAGGCCAAAGCATCCAAGACTTATCCACAAGATTAGATTCTCCAAATAAGAAACCTAAGCTAAGTCTACTCAAGAAAAATGGTGGAAGAGCATATTGTGAAGAAGCACAAGAGAATAATAACTCTTGATTGCACATATGAATAATGATCAAAATGATATTTTATATATAGGTGGATCTTATCCTAAATGATTCTAGGAACATCAATTGTATAGGGTAGACCAAGTTGACCCAATGTGTTTTTAGGGATAATTTACAAGGTTTGTGTTAGATCGGTTGAAAGGATAACAAATAAAGAAAGTAAAGAATACCCCTGAACTATATTGGGTCAACCTGATTGACCCAATACAATCGACAGTCAAAAAGAAGTTTAATACAATAAAGGAGGGATGGAAAGAGGAAAAGACAAGAGGAATACTCAAAGGAGAAAAAATAGCTTAGGTAATGGTTTTGAGAGCTAGTTGGATTGGTAATAATGTTAAAATAAGGGATAAAAATCATGTGAAGCACCAAAGGTCTACCCATCCCTTTCTTGGTGAACCCCTTAGGGCATGCACTTAGAGAGATTGAGTCTTGATAGGTTACTACAAGATGTTAAGTATCAGTATTTGATAAAAGTTTCAAAATGGAAACAAAATGAAAATAAAATGACATAAACACACTAGCATAAAATATCTAGGCATAGTTACTAGGGGGAGCTTAGTTAAAAAACATGAATGGAAAACACAACTAAAAATATAAATAAACCTTCCTTTCACATTCTTTGGATGCTCCAAAATGCTTGTTGTAGTGGCTTGCTTAGTTTGTGCTCATGAAATCTACATCAATGGAAGATTGACTACCTCCATCTCTCCTTGGCATCTTGTGTGGCTTTGGCTTGGCTTGGCTTGGCTTGGCTTCGCTTGGCTTGGATAAATATTTGGACATTATAAAACTAATTTACATGAAGCTTTGGAATCAATTTAACATTATAACTTTGGCATGTGAGAGCTTAAAATTATGGATTTGAGGCTTGTTATTTATAGACTTTTGGAATGGTTTGAGAATCAACCATGACTACCCATCTCAAGATTGAGATGTGTGGCCATGGATAAATATAAATATTCAATTCATTTCACAAATATTCACATTAATAATTGGGATAGAGGGGCAATTAAAAGGCATAAAATGGTTTTGATGAGGCATGGGAGGCATGAATCCTGATATTTGTGGCATTTATGGCCTAGGGATGTCTTCCCAAGAAATGATGTCACCTGATCATGCAAATGTTAAATATTAATTTCTAAAAACAAGTATTCAAAAAGTTTCCATGGAATTCTTAATTAGGCCCTAATTTGGACTAATTATCTCTAAGCATGATTAAGCACTTTATGCACAAATTACTCAAATTGATCAGAATGTCTTGTTATTGGTCTAAAATTTGATTGGATTGGAATTAGAAGTCAATGTCAAATGTGTTGGATATTTTATCCCATTTAGGATGATGTCAACACCAAATAATAAAGGCACATGTCTTGTGCAAGAGATTTGACAAAAAAACAATCCAAAGCACCTAAGTGTAAAATTAGCATTTTGACTCGAAATGATCTGATCAAAGTTAGCTGGCCCATAAAATGTATTATCTCATTATGTGATACCCTGGCCAAAATTAACGCTTGAATACATCAATTTCAAATCATTTAATATGTTTTAGTATTTTTAGGCCAAATTATGCACTTTGGTAAGAATTGGTCAAAAGCCGAGTTGGAGGTTATTGGTGGCCAATTTTGGGTGTCTAAAAAAATAAAGGATAAAAAACCTATGAAGCACCAAAGGTATACCCACCCCTTTCTTGGTGCACCCCTTAGGGCATACATTCAGAGAGATTTAGTCTCAACAGGTTCCTACAAGATGTCAAGTGTCAGTATTTAATAAAAGTTAAAAATATTATAAGTATACATATGCCCCATTCGAATCTCATCATATGTCACTAAGGTGTAATAGGGGATGGTGCTTTGAGAAATAACATAAGGACACACAAAACATTGATGCTAAAAAAGTTACAATCTTTTAAAACAAAAATAATTGAAATTAAATGACTGAAATGGAAACTAATCTAAAAAAGTAAATGACTCAAAGGTAAATAACTAGAAAGTAAATGTGATGCATACCTTGACTTGCCTTTATCTTGGGATCGTTTTATTTTGTGTTTTTAGTTTTTATTATCTAGGGCATAGATATTACTTTCAACAAACCCAAGAATACAAAACTAAAAAGCAAAAACAAATAAATGCAATAAAATCCAAGATAGTTGGTGCTATGAGGATGCGATGCACTTAGGAAATTTGGAAAGATAGGTGACATGTGTTATGTTAGACCAAATTACCAAGTCAAACAACAAGAGTAAATCGATTAACCAAAAATCCAAGGCTACTAAAGACCAAAAAACTTAGACAAGTTATCCTAAAGTAAGAAAGGCAAACTCACCAAATCAAACCAAGGATATGTGTCAAATAGGATGGTAATAAAATAAATAAAAAATACTAAATAAAAAATGGTAAAACAACATTGAGGAGTGAGCATTAATAATCCACATCGCACTCAACAATGGAGAAAGGTGAATAAAAGGGAAAACAACATTGTTGAGTGAGGAGTAACAAGCCAACCTCACTAAACAATGGAAAAAAGGTATGAACTTAGGTGTTCTTAACAACAAGATAGAAAAATCATGATAAATGGTAAAATAAAAGTAAAGTAAGTCTAGGAAATGTAAAGTGATGGTGTAAATAAAGTAATCCATAGTTTGCTCAAACATGTTGTTTTGATATAAGGATAGATAAAACCAACACAAAGTAATGCTAGCATGTTTTTAAGAGGTAAAGAATAAGGAATTAAAAGAAGAGGGAAAATATATTTGGAATCACAATTTGTCTATCAAGGGGGGGAATGAAATGGGTGGAGGAGAGAATGAAGGAAAAACCAAGATAGAGGAAATCTTTATCAAAGTCAAGACACTCAAATTAGGTCTATCAAAACAAGAAGACTTTCAACCTTACGGACTATGGAAAACTTCTCTTAGCCACACAAGTCTTAGGTAAACAAATGGAGTATATAGTTCATCCCATGAAGGTTATATGCATGAAAATTAAAATGGACCTACCTTACACAACATGTTCCCCATTCTTCAGGACCCCTTATAGAGTCATTGATCTACTGCAAAGATTGGGTACTTATGTGAGAAATTAGGTAGAACTATATAGATTTTTGAAATTTCCTATTTCAATCTACTAGCCTACCATACCCCAAAGGACTTTGGATCTATGTGAAGCTGAATTTGGAGTTTGAGCTTCGATTAGATAGGATATGTGCTTGAAATCACATCTTTTGGTTTGAATTTTACTTTTGAGATCTATATGTTGCCTTTTAGATATCATTACCTTTTGTTTCAAATGGTTTGGATTTTAACTTTCTTGATGGCTTTTTCTATTCCTCCATATGGATTTGGAAAACCAAACATGGCTGCTAAAGATGAATTTCATTTGAAAACTTGGGATAAGGTTGCTAAGAGAGAGAAACTTCAAAGAGCATGGGGTGTAAGAGTCTCATAAATCTAGGTGAAATAAAAGTGTTATCTTAACTTTTCCCTTATTTTATCCAGTGTGGACTAAAAGGAAGGGGAAATCAAGAGGAGTGACACATGGAATAATTTGAATTACTTAAAATCATAAAAAATGTGACAAAGTGCAAAAAGAATACAATGATAATAAAGTGTGATTCCTTATCATGAGAATGAGGGAAATGGAGGAAAACATGCTAACATAGATTATTGTGAAAATTTCATCTATAAAAAGAAAGCAAAAGCTAAAGTTGAGAACAAGGATCAATAACTTGTAACCATTGCAAAACACATTCTAGAAAATAAATGACAAACTAATAATTTTATGAGGATGATCGGGTCCTATCTGTGATCTTACAAAGAAACTCATAAAAGAGAAACCCATGAGGGTACCAATAAGAAAGTGAAAGATAAGAAAATTCATTAAATAAATGGTAGTTTTATGAGGGATTTTGGGTCCTATCCATGGTCTTACAAAGCAACTCACAAAAGAAGAAACCCAAAGGATGCCAGAACAACATTGGCAAGTAGAAATAAGAGAAAGAAACGATTAAAAGATGGTGGTTTTATGAGGAATATAGGGTCCTATCCGTGGTATTTTAATAAAAATCATAAAATAAATACCCAAGGGGTGAGAAAAACAAGAGAAAATGCAAGAAGATAAAGAAGACTATGGTACATCAAAAAACCAAAAGACCAAAAGGGAGGACTAAAGGTTTGTGAAAAGAAGGGCACTACTACAAAGGGAGAGACCCATTCTTAAGAAACTTGTAAAAAGTGTTAGATATATGTAGATAAAAATCATGAAAATAAGGAAATATCTAGGCAAAGTACTTTTTGAGGAATTATGCATTGGTGGGATTTTTGAAAACATGGCCTTCATTAGTTAGAAGACAGTAAGTGTCTAGACCAAGAATATTTTTAACTAAATATGGGGTCCACCATTTTTGGTCATATTTACCTTCTTTATCATGAGTGTATTCTAATTCAAAGACAAGATCACCAACATTAAAAGTGTAGACTTTAACACGTTTGTTATGTTATCAGGTGATATGAACCTTGTATTGGTAGTTATGTTGTAAGGCAAAAGGATAACCTTCATCAAGAAGATCAAGGGTATGAAGATGAACTTCATTTAATTCTTCACTATGAATAATACCATGAATATATATACAAAGAGATGGAAGCTCAACTTATAAAGGAAGAATTGACTCATAACTATAGACTAAAGAAAATGGAGTTACTCCAATGGCAGTATGTATGCTAGTCTGATAGGCCTAAAGTGTAGGGTAAAGATGAATATGTCAATCTGTGTGGGTTTCATGAATTGTATTTTAAATAATTTTGTTGAGAAATTTATTGGTGGCCTCATCTTGACCATTACATTGAGAATGATAAGGCATGGAAAACTTGTGATAGATTTTGAATTTAGTGCAAAGTTGTTTAACATGTTTATTTTTGAAATTACCACCATTATTTGAAATGATAGTATGGGGAATGCCAAAGTGGAAAATAATTTGGTTAAGAATGAATTTGGAAATGGTAAGACTGGTGACATTAATAAGGGGCATGGCTTCTACCCACTTGGTAAAATATTTGGTAGCGGTGATGATAAATACATGCCCATCTTGGGAGTGAGGAAGTTTACCAATGAGATCAAATCCCCATGTGGAAAATGGCCAAGGATATTCAATAGTTTAAATATTGGAAGGAAGTGAATGGATACGATCATTATGAAGCTGATAAGGATTAAAAATTTTAGCATATTTGATTACATCCTTTTCAATTGTAAGCTAAAAGTAACCCATACATAGGCATTTGCTTGTTGTATCATGTCTACTATAGTTTCCACCATAAATGCCCCCATTTTATTGTTCAATAAGATGAAGGACCTCATCTTGCATAACACAATGAATTAAGGTAACTTTATCATTATGATAGTAAAGGATGTTGTGTTAAAATACATGCTTAAAATCTTGTTTATGAATACAAGTCTTTTCATGAGAGTCTAAATTAGGAGGATGAGTTTGGTGCTATAAGAATTGAATGATGTATTGATACCAAAGGCTTTGTCAAATGGTAATAGCCTTGATATGACAAATAAGTGAATCTGGTGGTTGAGTTGAAGATGGAGATTTTCTTATGTGAATAAGGAAAGAAGCATCAGAAAGAACTTGATGTGGATGAAAGAGTGAAGTTGAAGAGGCAAGAGAATCAATAATGGAATTTTGATCTCTAAGAATAGGCTCAATAGTGAAAAAGATAAAATCCTTAACAAGAGTGGTTGCAATTTGATGATATGTAATAAGGCTCTCACTTTTACATTGATAATCACCACTAACTTGATGGTAAATATGTTTAGAATCACCTAAATCATGGAAGTATTGAATGTCTAAATCAAAAGCAAATCTCATGCCTAAGATAATAGCTTCATATTTGGCCATATTATTGGTGACTACAAAAGTGAAGATAAAAGCTAAAGGAATTATCTTATCGAAAGGACTAGTGAGAATACAACCTACCCCAGCTCCTTGAAGGCATTTAGAACCATCAAAGTGAAGGTTCCAAGTACCCTCATGCAAGTCAACATTAATTTTGGAAAGTTCCTTGATAATTATCTTTGGTTTAGTAGTATTGGAGGGAGTGGAAGATTCTTTAAGATCAGTGATAAAGCTATGAAAGTAATCTTTAAGAGAGATAGCTTGATTAAGACTTTTAATGTAAAGGATATTTTCATCAAGAATAAGTGGCTAGAATGGGAGATATAAGAAGTTTGTTAGCTATGACTTGTACTTTAACAACTTTTTGTGTGATGATGCAAAGATCAAATTCCATAAGTAAGACAATCCATTTACCAATTCTATCTCTCAAAAGAAATTCTTTTGAGAAGAAATGATGAAGGGGGTCATGATGAACAATGAGATAAGTAGTTTTGTAAAGCATATAGTGGCAAATCTTTTCAGCTAAAAAATAGATAGTAAGGCAATAATGCTCAATTTTGGTAAACATGTTTCATAATCAATGAGGCCTCAAGTAATGTAATAGATAGAATAATCTCTTCCCATATCATCTTGTTGGGTAAGCATTGCCCCAACTAAAATAGGTGTTGAAGAAGTATATAAAATCATAGGTTTATTATTGGAAGGAGGACAAAGTGTAGGTGGATGAAGAAATGACCCTTTCATGTTATCAAAGAATTTTTTACATGGATCCATCCATTATAAGGTAGTACCTTTCTTGACAAGGGAATTGATAGAGTGAATTCGATATGCCTTTTAGGGACAAATCATCTGATTTTTCCAATCTTGCCTAAATAAGTATGAATGTTAGGAATAGAATGAGGAATAGGCATGTTAATAATAACACTAATTTTAGAAAGATCAATGTCAATGCCATGACGAGAGACTAAGAATCCTAAAAATTTACCAAATGTGACTCTAAAGACACATTTATAAGGATTAAGTCTAACTTTATATTTAAGGAGACGATCAAAGATGATAGCGAGATCGATCTTATGATGTTTATATTTAGCAATAAGATCATCCACATAGGTTTCAACAATTTTGTGAATGTGATCATGAAATATGTGAGTCATTTCACATTGGTAAGTGGCTCCAGCATTTTTGAGACCGAAGGGCATTTTGACATAGAAATAGGTGCCCCATTCCATGGTGAAAGTAGTATTATGTTGGTCCTCGAGAGTGATATGAATCTGATTGTATCTCAATAATCCATGCATAAGAGATAACATTTCATAACAAGCTATGGAATCAATTATGGAATTTATTAAAGGTAAGGGGAAATTATCCTTGGGACAAGCTAGATTAAGATTGTGGAAATCAATACAAATGCAAATGACCATAGTGAATTTCTTCTAAATAGGAACAATGTTATAAACCCATTCAGAATAATCCACTAGTTTAATAAATTTAGCATCGACTAATTTGATGATTTTCTTATGACAGACTTGAAACTTCAGGTGTGTGTTTTTTTTTGGCACACATGCTTGTAATTAGGATAAGTAATGATTTTATGCACCGCAATTCTAGGGTCAATATCAAGAATGCCCTCCCAGGACCAAGTGAAAGCTTCATGATATTTGCCAAAAAATAAGCAAAAGTTATTTTGTTCAGTAAGTGAAAGCTCTTAAGGGATTGTAATTGGTCGAGGACAAGATGGGGTACCTATCCTATGAAAGGAGTTTATTTTATAAGCATGGCATTAACATCTTGAAAGTGGTATGGTGCATTAGGTAAGGCTTAGATTGGATTTATTTTAGGATCAAATCTAGCAATGAAATTATTGAAGCAAGGAGTTTTAGTCTTGAAATTTCCAAGTTTATGATGTTGTTGAGGAAGTTGATGTTCTCGAAATAACTTAATCACTATGTAAGGTAGGAAGAGGACCATAATATTTGACATTTACTTCAAGATCTAGAATTTGATTTCCATGGTTATCAGACTTAGAATGAATCTGATGGACATCGGTTGCCTTAGCATCAAGTGTAATTTTAGGAGTAGATGAAGTAGATGGAATAGAAGAGATGATAGTGTTGGTAGATTCAATGTCGGGAGAAGGATATGATGGAATGATAGGATCCAAAGGTGTAGGAACTTCTAGATATTTAGAAGGTATAAGTTTCTCTACCACCCAAGGAGTATTGATAAGAGGAGGATTGATAAGAGGCACATGACCCTCAAGATATAAGGGAAGATCCACAAAAATTCTATGTACATCTTGATTAAAAACATGAATTTAGGATAAAGTTTTTTGGTAATGTTGGACATCCAAGCCTCTAGATTGAGCTTGGACCATGATATAATTATCATCATATGTTGGAGAAATTATACAAGTTTGAGAATTAGGGGGAGTTTAATAAGGTGAAATCCCAATGTTGCTTAATGTACAAGGAGATATGATGAGAGGATCTTGAAACAATTTAGCCACTCCAAAATAATTACAAGTGAGGACATCTTCTAGTAAATAAGGATCATAAGCATTGCATGGAGGGGGAAAGTCAATAATCTCATCCATGAGAGGAATAATATGGTCCCTTGGTAATAGATAAGGAAGAAGCCATTGTGAAATATATGGAGGTAACTTGGGAGTATTTCAAGTATGTTGTAGCTCATTGGGCTCATCATCATTAGAATCCACAAGAGTGACTTGTAAATAAGGAATCATGTTGATGAACTTGGGTAAAGAAGCATTTTTAATTTTAGGATTCATGGGAATATGATATTGAGGTTTAGGATTAGGAAGATGAATTCTCCATGGATTTAGATTGGCTTCATGCTTGTACCATTTACCATTATGTAAGAATTTAATACATTGACTACTAGAAAAAGTAATGTCCCTCATTCGATGAGTCCATGGATGACCAAGAAGGATATTATAAGATAAAGGTAGATCAAAGACCATAAATTTGGTTTGAAATGTCTTAGGTCCTATGCTTAAGGGAATCTAGATATAACCAAGTGGTTTTTGATTAGTCTTGTCAAAACCACAAGTGAGATAAGTTTTCTTGAGATGATCCTTGCTATAACCAAGTGATTGAATAATCCACAAGGATGTTAAATTAGTACCAAAGCCTTCATCAACTAAGACTTTATGGACAAGAGTGGTATTAATGGCTACTTTAATAAATAGTGGTAGATCATCAGCATGAAAAAGAATTTCATCATTGATCATGTCCTCTTCAATAAATTCAATGAAAGGTTTGGAAGAGGGACACGAGGTTTCAATGGTATTAACATTAGTAGGTTAAGAATCAATATAAGGTGGTTCTTCATCTATGGAGGATGGATCTTCAATTTATTGAAGTTGTTGCATAATAAATTTATGATGATGAGATGAAGTTCAAACCAAATTCATATGAGGAATATTGTAAAGCATGGAGTTGAGTTCTTCAAGAAATTTCCAATGAGATTTAAAAGAACTAGCATGAGGTTTAGAAGGTAAATTAGTTTTAGAAGGTATAGATGTGGTTGGAGAATTAGAAGGAGGAATTTTTTCCTCAAGTGCTTATGAATCAACATTAGAGGTGGTAGTATCTTTAAGAACTTGTTCTTCTAAAGATGGATTTTTAGGTTTGGTAATAGGATCTTTGTGAGCTAGTTTATGAATATAATGGACCTTAAAAGTATTGACATATTGAGAGTTGTTATAGTATTGGTCATAATCAACATTGAGGGCATAAAAATCCTTGACATTTGATTAATTATTTGAAGAATAGTTTTGGTTATAATATGTATAAGTTTTAAAAGTTTGTTATTTTTGAGAAGTGGTAGTGTATTTTTGATGATGAAGATTAATCATAGCTTTGTGATTAAATGAATCACCAAGCATATAGGAGACAACAAATTTATTGATACCTCTACAAGATTCATGAGAATGCCCAATGTTGGCATGGAACCAAAAAAATAAATTGGGGGCATACCACTTAGGAGGAGCATTGGGATACATGAAAGGTTTTGAGGGTGGTAAAAATTGTTTCATTTACTGAACCAAAAAAAGTGTATGAGAAGGTGAAGGAATATCGGTATTAGCAAATCCTTGTTTGGTTTATAGAGAATTACTAGTGATAGAATTATATGTTTGAAAATATCCCTTAAGAAGTTTAGGATTAGGTTTGAATTTATTCATAAGAAAGTCTTGATGCGTAGCTTGATCAAGAGCTTCATTAAGTGTTTGAGAAGCAAAGGTTCAAACCTTATATTGAAGAGTAGGAGTTAAAGCCGTGATAAAGAGTTTGAATAATTTATCATCAATCATGTTATGGTTGGATTTATGAGCTAAATATTTCCATATTTTAATAAAGTTATGAGTTGATTCAGTTGGAGATTACTTAGCATTGATGAAATGGCCAACACAATTTTTAGGAAGATCATTGTGTTGAAACTCTTTAACCAAAAGATTGACCAAATCTTCAAGTTACCAAATAGAATGCTAGGGAAGTTGATTATACCATTCTAATACATCACTAGTGAAACTTTTGAGTAAGAGTTTAGTAGTGGTGAAGGTATTAGTTTGGATCCACTCTTTGTAAAGGTTGTCAAAGGCTTTAATAAATGAGGCAGGATCTTTAGTCCCATCATATTTGATAGTTGAAGATATGTTACCAATATCAATGGAAATAATGATGGGAGATAAAGGATCATTTTGAATGATTTGAAGCATCTTATTATTCATTATGGGTTGAGGAATAAAATTACCTGAGGCATCCCTAAGAGGTGGAGAAATGAAATTAGGATTAGCTTGAGGATAAATAGTTGAAGGTAGATTAGCCACATTGGTTAAGTGTTATTGAAGCTGCATCATTTGGTTGGTGTTAGAATTTTTCATAATGTTCATTTGTTGAATAACTTGGGCTAATAGTTTATTTGAATAAGGTGGTGGGTCAGTGTTGGTAGGAGCACTCCAAAATTAGTATTAGGGAGAAGATTAGAAGAAGATGGATTAGTAGTGGGATTGTTAAGTAAACTTGTATCAATCACTCCCATATTGGTTTGAATGTTTTGAAGATGAGAAGTTTATTTGTAAGTAGAGAAAGGATCAGATCCATCAACTTCATCTTGAGGTGTTATTTTCACCATGTTACAGTTCATAGATGAAAGCCGAGAAGGGATGCCCCAAGAGTGATGGTTCTCTTGGGAGGAAAAGAGTGTAGGAAATGAACATCCCATATAGTACCTAAATGTATTTAAATTATCTTAGAAGATTATGATAGGAGACTTCATTTTGACTGAAGAGAGATGAACATAATGCAAAATTGGAGAGATGGGAGGTTATAATGATGAATAGGGAAGGAAAAAAATAGTATAGGGTTGATTGGGTTAATCTAGTATAGTAAATAGAGGCAAGAAAAAGAGGAAAAAGGATCTACAAACTATACAAGGTCAACTAGTTCAATCTAGTACAATGCTTAAGGGCTAAAAAAGGTACAAGGTAAACTAGGTCGATCCAATACAACACATAGGGAAGATGAGAAATCTAAGTTGTGAATTTAAATAAGATAATTTTTGTAGCTAATCTAGGAAAATAAGAGTTGAATGGAAACAAATAGTTAATTGGATCAATGTTGGCCAATCCAATTGAGGCACACAAAACAAAACCTTGCAGTAATTTTGGCTAATGAAAATTTTTGCACACATAATTTAGTAAAGAGAAAGCAATACAAAAGTAAAGCTAACTAATTGGTCAACCTAATTTTATTAAGATTATTAAGATGTGATTTTTAATGAGATGGTAAGTTGGTTATAATCAAGGTACTATATAGCAATCTAAGGATGGTTTTAGGTTGTTTTGGATTGAAAATGACTATAGTGTCAATGATACAAGCTTGGTATTTGGGCATAGCCCCTCACTTCACACACTGTAGTGATAAGGGTGTCAAGTGCTTAGCCAAAATCTACCATTAACCATGCTTTATACTTGGCTAGAGCATCAAGTTGACTTCCCCCTTGGTGATGAAATCTAAGTAGGTTGGCCTAGGGTAGATAAAATGTTAAAGTTCTTGTTTATGTTATGTGATTTGCCTATGTGTGCCTAAAATAGAAATAGTGAAACTAAGTGATTAATTGAAAATCCCCTAATTAAATTATGTGAACTATTCTAAGCTTGCAAACAAAGATAAAAAATGTATGAGCTAATTACTAACATATATGAGGTTAATTCCAACTTTGAAACAAGGTATAGTGTTGACACTATATGCACAAAATAAAAAATAGGGTCGATAAGGTCAAACATATACTATAGAAGCAAGGTCTAAAAATGAACTAGGTTGGCAGTGTTGATCTAGTTATTTTAGGTAGCACACAAAACATAGAACTAGGTCGATAGTGTCAATCCAATTGACTATGCAAGGG
The DNA here is from genome assembly GCA_037957365.1 of Torreya grandis. Classification (NCBI taxonomy): domain Eukaryota; kingdom Viridiplantae; phylum Streptophyta; class Pinopsida; order Cupressales; family Taxaceae; genus Torreya; species Torreya grandis. The sequence goes on along the minus strand of JARHVA010000925.1, from coordinate 4,085,824 downwards.
TAGTTTTGAAGACTATAAACTATGAAAGGAATAAATAAAAATATAGAGACAAAGAGGTAGAAAGGAACCTTGGTGGATCAAATTTGTAATGAAGAATATTGTTGGTCTATAACCTGGAAGTGTGCTTGAGAAATCTACAAACTAGGTAGACAATATTGATCAAGTTATACAAGAACTTTTTGAAAAGTGTTGAAACTATAAGGGGTCAACTAGCTCAACCTAGTAGGTTAATCTAGATGTCTAAAAGGATGGAAACCTATATTGGGTCAATTGGGATGATCTAGTTACCTATTCTTGAAAACCTACACATAGAGAAAAATAGCGAGCTTGATAGAATTGATCTAGAATGTCAAAGATATATGATATAAATGATGATAAAATAAATGAAGTAAAAGTAAAAAAATCTTGCAAGGGTTAGTTCACATTGGGTTAACCAGAATGTATGCAATCAAAAATGCATCATGTCTATGAGTTAATCCTAGATTGGAAAAGATAGATTACACCTACACTTCTAATTGGGATACACTTATTAAGTGGGATCATGACCGATATGGGGATCCACTAGACCTGATTGGGGGATCACTTGTCACAAAATATCATACTAGAAAGGGTTCCAAAGCCTAAAATCTAACACAATCACACAACCACCCTAATGGAGTCCTAAGGCTTAAAATTTTCACTCTAATCTAATAATAAGAAATCAAAATCTAATCTAGTGCTCACCAAAACTTGTGGCACAAAGTGGGGGTTAGAAGCAATTAAAAATATATGTATAGGGAATGTCAATTAAAATAAGTATGAGTAACACCCTAATACATGAAATATGAAAGATATTATTATTCGAGCCAACACTTATGCTACATCTATCTATTAAAAGAGAGAAGAACAAAGTTAGAATATACTTACTTGAATGTGAACCCATCGAGACTCAATCTATGCCTTAACCAATGGGGATTTTTAAGAGGTTTTTGAGGTTAGTAAGGATCACTAAGAAAGGCCAAAACATCCAATACTTATCCATACGACTAGATTCTCCAAATGAGAAACCTAAGCTAAGTCTCTTCAAGCAGAATGGTGGAAGAGTAGATTTTGAAGAAGCACAAGAAAATAATAAATATTGATTGCACATATGAATAATGACCAAAATGATCTTGTATATATAGGTAGATCTTATCCTAAATCCTTCCAGGAATGTTGGATATACAGGGCCGACCTAGTTGACCTAGTGTGTTTTAGAGGATAACTTACTAGGTTTATGTTAGGTCGAACAAAAGCCTAATAAACAAAAAAATTAAAGAATACCCCTAAACTATATTGGGTTGACCCAGTCAACCCAGTACAATAAATAATAAAAAAGGATTTTAAGACAATAAAGGAGGGATGGAAAGAGGAAAAGATTGGAGGAATACTCAAAGGAGGAGAAATAACTTAGGTAATGGTTTTGGGAGCTAGTTGGATTGGTAATAATATGGCCATAAGAGACAACAATCCTATGAAGCACCAAAGGTCTACCCACCCCTTTTCGATGCACCCCTTAGGGCATGCACTCATAGAGATTGAGTCTCGATGGGTTTTTGCAAAATTTAAAGTGTTAGTATTTGATAAAAGTTAAAAATACTATGTGTATACAGTACCTCCTATAATATTTAGGGCAAAAGTTATGATTTTAAAATTTTATTTATCCTATAATTAATTAATTTCCTACCCTTGAACTCATCGTTGACTCATTGTTTGAGTTTGATATATTATTTTGTATGTCAATGTGATAAATGTATTTACTTAAAAACTATTTAAAAATTAAAGGTGATACAAATGGAATTATGAACAATTCTAAAAACATGGTGTCTTTAAAATACTTACCCTTGAACTACTTATAAGTATTCATTTTTTTGAGTATCAGATTTTTAAAATTCCTACCAATTCATTAAGGTTATAGTAGTCACCCTGAGCTTATGATAAATATCGCACAAAACCTCTTTAGTTTTGATGATGAATTTGATGAGATAAATATTAAAATAAAAAATCCTCCTCTTCCTCATAGTATCATAGTTAAATTTCCTCTCTCCTTGAAGCCTTTTTCTCATAAGAGGATAATTGACAATATTATTATGATAATTATAATTTCTAAGAAATATCCTATTACTATTCCTTCTAGAGACATTATGGTTGAATCCATTAAAAGGAATCTCATCGCTCTAAATTAATATGATAGTTATATGTTAGATGACACTTATTTTTTTTGCTATGCTCAAGCAAAAGATATGAAAATTATATGTTATAATTCATCCTTTCTACAATCTCATGAACAAGGATCTTTAAACTCTAGCATTAACATGATTAATATTTCTTGTTCAAGAATGCATGATGATTCACTTCTTTTAGATATTAATAGTATTTCATATGATGGTTATAATACTAATTTGGTTCCTTTTTTTAGGTCTTATAATATGTAGAGTATTTTACTTCCCAAAATTTTGGATTCAATGTTACACCCACTAACACTCAAAGCTTTCAAATGAAGTGTTAAAACATCATCATCTAACATAACTTTTTTCATTTCATAACTCCTTGTATCATATGATCCATAGCTATAGATAATATAAGATAAATTTGGAGAAACAAAAGTCACAAGGATAAATATATCTTGTGGATAGTCTTCCATCTTATGTGTCTTCCCAACCTTTTTTTTGTGAATTTCATGGGACTAGAACACATAATATGAATAGTTTTTAAGAACTTAAACAATATTTATATGTACTTCATCTCAAGGCCATGGATTTTCATCTCTAAATGGATATGCCTCCTCAAAATAAACTTTCCACATACATATGAAAAAAAGACAATTGTTATTGTATTTGGCATGAGTGTTCTACCCATTATAAAGTTAAGCGTAGATCACTTTAATAACATTCCTAAAATTTATAGAGGTTAGAACATCAAGTTAATTTACACACACACACACACACACACACACACACACACACACACACACACACACACACACACACACACACACACACACACACACACACACACACACACACACACATGCCTCATAGTGAGGCACCAATTTATTCTCCTTTGTTTGATTTTCTTCCACCAAAGACAATTCCCACATACATCCCCAAGAAAGGGATGTGTATTGTCTTTGGCATGATTTTAATTCCCACTTCATAAAGAAGTGAAAGGATTATCAACATTTTTCAAAGGTAGGGGCATCAATATGCCCTATTGACATCACATCATCTTCACAAGATGGAGGAACAACCTCGTTCATAGCCAAAATGACCTCTGAGGATGAAATATTTTATTCCCCTTTTACCTTATTCACAATCTGAGGAGAAATTTCATCCCAATTATAACACCCATATTTTATCTATCAAATCTATTATCAATATTTCTATTTCATGTATTTCTAAGAGATTATAATGGATCATGGCTAAGTTCGATATCAAAATTGATGCAATATCTATGATGTGGTTAATGATACATGTAATGATATTTTGAGACATTTATGAGTAGTTATATACTTCTTATTTTATCATGTCTTAGATATTACTTCATTATAGTTTTGCATTTGATTATTTCTCTCTTTAATTTTTCTTCTATAATACTCTTTAATTTTGAGCATATTATCATCTTGCCCACTTAGGTTTATTTAGCCATTGTCTGGTCTATCTAAAGCAAAAATATTCCTTCTTATGATCAACTAATAGCATGTATTCAATATATCACCTTAGATTATGCAGATATATTATGATCCCCATATTTATCTTTACTTATTTCACTTAAGGCATTTTTGGGTTGAATACAAGATTACACTCTCTTATACATTGTAAGTCTAAGATTGTCTAAGATTCTTGGTCACTAGGTTCTCTTCTTTACTGACTACATGTAATCTTTCTTATGATAGTCATCATTAGCACCCATTATTGGTTTTCTTGATTTGTATGGAGAAGAAAAATAAAAATTTAAATGAAATTTATAATCCAATATAGCATCACAAAAATAAAAATAAAAAAGGTAATTTCAAAAGGTAAAAATTCAAATTCACACCGAAAGACATGATCATATCATTTATTATGCTCCCTATCATAGTTGAAGCTTAAAAACCATAGTTAGTCTCATGATAGAGTCATCTATTAGAGTGCATTAGGATACTCAACAAGTGCAAGAGAATTTACATATATATCATTAGTGCCACCTAAATCTCATGCAAGTATCTAATTATGGGTGAATGATGGCTTCGTTGGGATCTAGAAGGATGGATAAAAGTCCATGAAAAGTTATGATTTTTTTATATTTTCATGCATTCATGGGATGATATTTTTACTTCAATTTTTATCCTAAGCTCTATGATTTATAGGTGGGGTTCTCTAGATCCTTGACATCGAAAGTTGTTATCCTTTCCCACATTATTAGAGTGTCTTGTCTTCACTAAGGATTTACACATCCCCTCTATGATGTATTTCCTTCTTATATTCATCTTATAATTCCAAATATCCCCTTGATGGATATTGTTACCATATTACTCACCTAACTCTTACTTATTTTTCTTTTTTCTCTCTTTACTTCATATTTAACTCGTATAGCTCTCATTATTGTGCCTCTTGAGTTTTTTATTTTTTGTGTTGTATTTTAAAACCTTGGGGAATACAACCAGCGCCTTTGAAAAAAAATGCATCACATTCAAATTTATACCATATTAATTGCATTATATATGGATTTAAATGTTCACATATTTCTATGAGACATTCTAGCACAAACATTGATTTTGTGGTTATACCATTCCTTTTTTCCAATCACATCTTATATTTGACTTAAATATTATCATATGTATTTATATTTTTTATATTTTGATAATTTCACACTTATTTTCATATACCTTATTTATATTATATTTATGTTATGTGCTTTCATTGGATGTTTTAGAACCATTTGAAGATATATTTTCAAGTTACATTTTATTTGTTTAATTTAAATTATTTTTTGATCTATTTGAAATTGGATATTATGTTAACCTTTGTTTTCACATATTTTTTGTTTGATTATATTTTATTTTCTTATATTATTAGATTGGATATTATTATAACCAATTAATTTATTTTCACATCATATGTTTTGATTTAAATTTATTTCTATATGTCCAAATTTGATGTAGTTCTTATAAACTTATTACACATCTTTTGTTTGTAATACTTTTATATCTAATTACTTTAGATGTTATTTGTACACTTATTCTTTCATTATTTTTATATCAATGCTCACAATTTTATTGAAAATAATGGAACATACAAGACAAAAAAATCCAATCATGATATCACATTAAACCATGATACCTATTCCATATATATTTAAGAATGAAATCAACACTTCCAATGTAAAATAAAATGTGTCAAAATAATGATATATACATAAAGGAAATGTTTTCTACATATATTAGACAATCATATACAACATGTAAAAAATATATATTTGAGGCTAGTATTTTTTTACATCCTTAGTTGGGGGAGGGAATACACTCTAGTAATATATTGCATCTTAAGCCTCACTAAGATATATCTACAAGGTAGTGGTCCTCACTCATAATCCTACAACCTCTCCCTCTACTCATGTTGCATGTGCCTCTAGCATGATAATGTGTGACACTAATGCCTAATATATAGCTAATCTATCTAGTGTGTTGGCCATGTGTGTCACTCTCTCAGACACTAAAGGTTTTAGGACCCCATTATATTAACCAATAGTTACATTTATTTTTTATTTTTTAAAACATAAATTACACTTATAAAATCATCTTTAGCTGTTTATACAATCACTTTTT